>JAPKLY010002607.1:0-23470 GCA_026898435.1 Prunella vulgaris | reverse complement strand
TTCAGGTGAACTGAACCAAGGCCTAAGTCAGGTCCTATGTGCATTCAGCACAGCCTGATAGGTAATACTTACTCTTCACTGACTGAGTTCTGTCCTGAACATGCTTAGTGTATTCAGTAGAAACATCAGACAATGGTACTTCAGGATTGACTTCAGGATGAATCAGCAGGCTTCGATCTTCAGCTTCAGACCAGACAATCTTCAGCGAGACTGACTGACTTCTTCAGAATGGTTTACGCTTCAGACTTCAGTAAATTGGGTCGACTCCAATATTCTTCAGTCTTCAGCATGATCCTTCTGTACTGAATTTCTAACCTAACTATCCTGAACTATTTTCTCCTGAACACTATACTTAGGCAAATTCATCAGGGGTTTTGGGATCTAATCAAAATACTCAGATTGTCCCAACAATTTCCCCCTTTTTGATGATGTCAAAACCCTTAAGCAAATTCCTATTCATCTATACAATCAACTGACTTAGTCAGTGAGAATAACTCAGTACCACCTGACGAACTAGGTACTTAGTCTATAAGATGAAAACAAGGGATGGGTTAGTACAGTTCTTGATAAGAATTCAGAAAAGTAAATTCAGGAGTCAACAAGAAGTTGTACTCAGGAAAAATAAATAACTTCATTGATAGATAAGAAAAATACAAGTATCCTGAAGCTATTACAAAGTTCCTGAACAACTAACTCCTGAACTAATCTTCATCCTTATTCCAAGCAGTCAGTGGAATCTCGTACATCTCCAGTACTCGATTTAGGACCTGCTTCATCCTGTTCCGATCAGCAACGGCCCCGGCAGCTCATCCTACTCTGACGACTTCTTCAGAAATTGCTTTCCGGTCCAGCTGCTTAGAATTCCTAAAGAGTGGAAGAGGATACTTAATGAATTCCGGAGGAGCGATCTCAACACCTTCAGTGTCAGCATGTCTGATGATTTCAGCCCATAGATCAGGATGCTCCTGTGCCATCCAGTGATGGAGTATGACGTCTTTATCTTCAGTCTGATCGTCCCATAACCCCATCACATAGAATAGGTATGCCCACCTATTCCGGATCGGAATCCAAACCTCCAGCATCTCAATCGGAATGAAGTCTTCAACAAACTTCGATGGAGGATGACTTTGATCTGAACTGACCACAATCTTCCTCTGAGTCTTCATCCGAGATCCAGATGATACAGATTTCTTCTTCTGGACCTGGGAAGTCAGATACTCATTAGATTCTTTTAGGCGCTGGATCTGACTGAGCATTGAAATTTCTTTCATTTTTGCTATCTTTTCAGCATCAGTCATCACCAATTTCTTCTGAGTAGTCAGCCTAGATGGCATTATTTGTTCCTCCATCTCCTTGTATAAAGGCTCGAGAGACGGATCTTCAGAGGATCTCAACTTCTTCGGATCTGAGCCTTCAGCAGTTTCGATGGCGGCTACGGATCTAGTCCTCTTTCTATCCGCAGCCTTCAGTTCCAGGGGAAAGTTCTTCTTCTTAGCTTTGCCAGTAGTGGCAATTTGCTTCTTCCCTTCTTCCCCCTTTTTGGCATCATCGTCATTAATACGTCTGACAACTTCATCCACTGACTCCGCCAAAAGATTGAACTGACTATCCATCTCAGTCTGCTTTACCTGCAATTGCCCAATCTGCCCCACCATCCCTCTCAGGCCGATACTGAGCTGATCAACGGCTGAATTGTGTGCAGCCTTCAGTCGACCTTCGAAGTTCTGCATCCTTGAGTCTAGGGCAGATGCAATTTTCTCCTTCTCCTGTGCAGACAACTCCCTCAGCAGGTCCTCCTTCAGATCAGTTCTTAACTTGACCAATTTCTCTTCAACCAGTTGATCAACCTTTTCAGACAGTTGTTGATCCAGAAAGTTGGCAAGTTTAGTCTCCTGCTGAGTCTGCACATCTGATACCATCTGATTGCAGTTCTGAATGGCATCCTTGGCTTGCTCTGAAATGGCAGTTAGTTCTACATTGATTTCAGTCCGAGCTTCGCCAAAGAAATCAATTGCTGCATGCACATCAGTGGCCATATCATTCAGGTCTTTATCTATCCTTTTCATCTTTTTATACAGAGTTCTAGAATCTTTATCAACCCTGATTGCCTTTCGCTCAACGAGAATTACCCTTCTGTGCATATTCGAAAGAGCTCGTGAGGAATTTTCAGTGAACATAGCCGCTGGGGTGATCCAGTTTCCTCGAACTCGGATAAGACCTATTCGACCCTCTCCTGAAGCCTCCGCTGCCCCGGGTCCAAGGGGTGCATCATCGGCCGGTGCACTGACTCCCTCAGTGCCACCTTGCTGATCGTCATCAGCAATCACAATCACCTCCGTTTCAGCTTCCTTCTCCTTTCCCTTCACTTCAGCCAACTGAGTCTCGGGCTCAGGATATATTTTGCGAACTGTTCTCATAAAGTCCGCCATTTTGATCAGTTGATGTAAAGAGTTAACACCAAAATGATCAAAGAGGGCAGCTTCTAAATCTGCAATGCAGTCCCATCCTCTGGACTCTCCTAGCTGGCTGAGCTCAGACCATGTAGCATTTCTGATCATGGCAAATGTGCGGAGTTGCACAACTGCCTCCTTCTGAGCTTCAGTAAGATCAGGGAATCTTCTTTCCACCATCTCAGCAGCCTCTCCCCTTGCAAGTATTTCGAAATCTGATAGACTGTTTACATCGGGCGCAGGGAAAGGCCATGGTGCTTCAGCCTGAACTGGTTCAGCAGCCTCTTGCTCAACTCCTCCTTCCTGAGCAGGCTCTTCCTGACCCAAAGTCTGATAGGATTCAACAATAGTAAGGATCAGCTCGTTGGGTTCAGGGGATGCAATCGGGGCAAGTTCAGGAACAGCCTGCGCCTGAGCTGGTTCCTTCTCAACAGATTCAGCAGACTCCTGCGCCTGAGCTGGTTCCTTCTCAACAGCTTCAGCAGAATCCTGCGCCTGAGCTGATTCCTTCTCAACAGATTCAGCAGATTGCATCTCCTGAACCTTCTTCTTTCGCCCTGCTGACCCAGAGTAGAGAAATTTCAGCTTTTGTTGCTTGGGTCTGAGGGTCTCGAATTTATCCTCCGCTGGCTTTGCTGTATCAGACTCTGAAGATTTGCCTGCCTGAGCCTGGACTTTCCCAGTCTTGCTCGCCTGGGCCTTCTTCTTCTGAGTCCGAGGCCTTCTCCTTATGCCAGCATCATCGGAATATGCTCTGAAGAGATGGATTTTTGCTGGGATCTCGAGTGATTGAGCCTGATCCACATCACCGAGATCCAGAGTCTCCAAGAGCATGGAGATCTTGGTGCCAAAATGTATCTTGGCCTCAAAAGTCGCCTGCCCCTCTGACGAGTACTTAATCTTGCTGGTCTCAGCCACCAGCATTTGGAGGAAGTAACCCTCCCAGTCAAAATTATGCAGAGGGGCGTCGGAAATAGCCATCATTGTGAACAGCTTCGGCCTGGAGATCTGCTCCAATCCTCCAGCAATGCCCATCACTCCCTGACTCGTCAGGTCGAAGAAGTGACGGCTCTCAGTCCTCAAGACTGATTTATTCAGGCCGGACTTCAGCACGACATCTCCATCACACAGGGACTGGAGAAAATCCTTCTCATTCCCAAACCCATACTCCACTGGGCTTCGTCCTTTGTTGGGAAGATTAAAAACCTCCTTAATCTTCTCCCTAACGTTGAAGGTGACCCACCTCCTGACCATCTCCTCCTCACCATCCTTTCCCTTGTCACAGGCGGTCAAGGGAATACAAGTTTCCCACTCCTGGGAGACCTTGTTCTTCGCCATCTTCAGGTAGAAGGCAGCAATGAGTCTGGGGTGGAGCCTCTGTGGCTTTGCAGTGACGAACTGCAGAAGACCTGCATTATCAAATAGGTCTCGCACAGGCATAATATCGGGGTGGTTAGAAGAAAAATCCCCATAAGGCTCGTAGTGTATTTCATTTCTTAGATGGAAAAGGTTTCCAAAAAAGGTATCTGCAGAGGGTGTAGCCATGGAAGATTTTGAGAGATTTGAAGGAAATCGGTTTTTAGAGAAGATAAGTTAGGAAAATATTGGGTGCATAAAAGTTTTATTAACACGATCTTCTCTTATTTATAGAAAGAAATTCGGTTTTAATCGGACGGTTTAGAAAATTGTGACCTATGGAATTCAATGGACACGATTTGAGCAGTAAAAAGTATTTTGCCTTTTCGGTTCTTCAAAGGTAATTGGTCAAAATTTTATTGATAATTGTTCCCGCCCACAGTGCATTAAATGCACATTAGAGCATGTCCCTATTTATTTCAAACAATTTGAATTAAATAATAACCGAATATTAAAACGAATGGCTGGGATCATTTGGCAAATTAAATTGATTTGACAATGCAGCACAGTGAAAAGGATAATGCACGCAATATCAGATGACTAGACAAAAATCAGGAAACATACCAGTCAGTCAGATATGTATTCTGACTGATACCACTTATTGCCCTATCAGGGTGACAAGCCCTGAACTCTGTGTCCTGAACCTTAGTCAGTCTACACTGATCATCCATTTTGTACTGAGTGTTCCCCATACAACCATTCACATTCTTTCTGAGTTTCCTTCATCCTGAGTCCATATGAGTTATTCCCCCTGACCTTGTGCATTCTTATCAGAGATTCATACTGAATCACCTAAGCCTGGGTCAAGGAGTCCTAACTCTACTGATAACTCAACAAACCTGGTTTCAGGCAGAGCCTTAGTCAGGATGTCAGCTCTCTGTTTTTCAGTAGGGACTCTCTCCATCCTGATGTCCTTCTTCTCAACATGATCTCTGATAAAGTGATGCCTGATGTCTACATGCTTACACCTTGTATGTAAGACTGGGTTTTGGGATATGGCAATGGCACTATTATTGTCACAATAAATTGGGACTTCAGTGGCCTCAACTTGGTAGTCTCTCAGTTGTTGTTTCAGCCAAAGAATCTGAGAGCAACAACTGCCTGCCGCCATATACTCAGCCTCAGTAGTAGACGTTGCAACACTGGTTTGCTTCTTAGAAAACCAAGAGATCAGTTTACTCCCTAGAAACTGACATGTGCCTGTAGTTGATTTCCTATCAAGTCTACAGCCTCCATAATCAGCGTCTGAATAGCCAGTCAGTTCTAGGTTGTCATCAGAGGGATACCAAAGTCCTAAGTTGACTGTGCCTCTTAGGTATTTCAGAATCTTTTTGGCACTCTCTAGATGACTCTTCTTTGGATCAGACTGATACCTTGCACAGACTCCAACTGCATAAGTGATGTCAGGACGACTAGCAGTCAGATACAATAAAGATCCAATCAGTGCCCTATATTCAGTCTGATTTACTGAGGCTCCTTCTTTGTCAGGCTCCAGCTTCTCATTTATGTTCATGGGAATGCGTGAGACTCTGTTGGACTGAACTCCAAATTTCTGAATCAAGTCCCTCGCATACTTGGACTGATTGATGAAAATTCCGGAGTCAGTTTGCCTGACTTGGAGACCCAGAAAGAAATTCATTTCTCCCATCATTGACATCTCAAATTTCCCAGTCATCAGCTTGGAAAATTTCTCACAGAGCTTCAGATTAGGAGATCCAAATATTATGTCATCCACATAAATCTGAACCAAGAGAATGTCTTCCCCTTTGGTGATCCGGAAGAGGGTCCTGTCCACTGTTCCTTTCACGAACCCGTGGTCTATCAGGAATTGGGATAATGTATCATACCAAGCTCTCGGAGCTTGCTTCAGGCCATAAAGGGCTTTCTTCAGGTGGTATACTTTATTACCGACTTCGAATCCAGGAGGTTGCTCAACATACACCTCCTCATTCAGTATACCATTCAGAAAAGCACTTTTTACGTCCATCTGATACACTTTGAATTTCTTGAATGTTGCATAAGCCAGAAACAACCTGATTGCTTCTAATCTTGCGACTGGAGCAAAGGTTTCATCATAGTCGATACCTTCGGCTTGACAGTAACCTTTTGCTACAAGCCTGGCCTTATTTCTGACAACAACATTCTTCTCATCCCTCTTGTTCTTAAAAACCCATTTGGTGCCAATAACATGTTGACGCCTAGGTCTATCCACTAACTCCCAAACCTGATTCCGCTCAAACTGATTGAGCTCATCCTGCATGGCTAGGATCCAGTTGGGATCAGCTAGAGCTTCTTCTATGCTTGTAGGTTCCTGATCACTCAGAAAGCAACAAAACATAGCGCTTTCACCAAAGGACAACCTCGTCCTGACCCCCTCATTGATATCTCCAATGATATCAGCCAATGAGTGATCATCTAGCCATCGCCTCCTGCTGACTGGAGCACTGGGAGCTACTGATGTTCCATTGCCTGATCCTGAAACATTAGTCTCAATAATAATAGGCAAGGAAGCAGAACGAGCAAGAACAGGGGATACTGAGTCATTTCCTGAGGGTTGACCAATATCAGAGAAATTGTTTCCCCCTACAGTGTTGGACTCAGTAACTGTCTCAGGTGCAGAAGCATCATCACCGACAGTACGTACCTCAGGTTGAGTCTGTCCCTCCGTCTGAGACTCAACATTTTCCGAGGCAGGGGCTTGCTGAGGGTTAGCCTGAAGTCCATCCTGATCTTCATCATCATCATCCCATCCCTTGGGAGCACTGACAAGTTTGATCTTGAATTCAGGATTCTTCAGGCTCAGCCTTGTTACCCTTTTGGTAATTCTCTCAGTATCAGGACTTGGAACCTGTTTCCTATGCACTGATGCAGTCTCATCAAACACAACATGAGGTGTTTCCTCCACACAAAGGGTTCGACAGTTATACACCCTGAAAGCTTTACTGACTGAGGAGTATCCTAAGAAAACTCCCTCATTAGATTTGCTATCAAAGGCTTTCAGTTGGTCTTTTCCATTGTTCAGGATGAAACACTTACACCCAAAAATATGGAAATAAGAGATGCGAGGTTTCCTCTTGTTCCAAGTTTCATAGGGTGTCTGAGCATGTTGTTTGTTCAGCATAGATCGGTTCTGAGTGTAGCAAGCAGTGTTGATTGCTTCAGCCCAGTACTTCTTGGGCAGTCCTGATTCAGCCAACATGGTCCTGGCAGCTTTCTTCAGGGTACGATTTCTTCTTTCAGCTACCCCATTCTGCTGAGGGGTCCTAGCTGCAGAAGTCTCATGAGCTATACCATGGTTAGTACAATAGTCAGTTATAATAGAGTTTATAAATTCGGTTCCTCGATCTGATTGAATCCTGACAATGCTCTGACCCTGTTCAGTACTCAATTGCTTGAGTAACTCAGGAAGCTTGACCTGTGTCTCTTTTTTGTTCAGCAAGAAAATAACCCATCTGTACCTGGAATAGTCATCAACAACAACAAGGGTATATTTCCTACCATTTATGCTGACAGGAGTTACTGGACTAAAGAGATCCATGTGCAGGAGCTGAAGCACTCTGTCAGTAGAGAAGGCTTCCTTCACCTTGAATGAGGCTTTGGTTTGCTTGCCTTCCTGACACGCTCCGCACACGTGGTCTTTGCTAAAAACTTCATTAGGCAGACCATCTACAAGAGAGAGTCTAGAGATTTTGTTAATAATCTTGAAGTTTAAGTGACTCAGACGTTTATGCCAAAGCCAACTGAGCTCAGAGGAGCTCTTAGCGACCAGACAGGTTTCAGGAGGGCTGCTCTTGAAGTCAGCAAAGTATACATTGCCCCTCCTGACTCCTGTAATCAGAACCTGCAGTGTAGATTTATCCTTTACAAGACACATGTTAGATGTAAATTCTACACTATATCCTCGGTCACAAAACTGACTAACCGAGAGCAAGTTATGTCTCAGTCCTTCAACATATGATACATTCATAACACGGACAGAGTTAATAACAAGGGTTCCGAATCCTCTGGTGAAACCCCTAGAGTTATCACCAAAGGTTACCTGCGGGCCTTCTTGAGCTACATAATCCTGAAGGAGATCACGAAATCCGGTCATGTGCCTGGAACATCCTGAGTCCAAGTACCAGTCCTTCATCAGATCCTCCTTCTTCTTCTTGTAGCCCGCAGTGACCTGAAAAGAATCAGGCCTCAGGTACCCATCTCGTATTGGGTCCTACTGAGTCAGCCATACCCTTCGGGATCCAGATTTATCTGACAATTCTGACAGCATCAGAAGTGTAGACCTGTTTCCCTGAAATGTCAACATACACAGTTCTCTTCTTCCTTTGTGCCTGGGAAGTTGAGGGTGTATGGGTGTCAGCCTGAGATACAGGAGCCCTAGTTTGATTTCTGGGGGTGGGCCTCCTGTTTCTCCTTGACCTGGGTGCATTGGGCTGAAGTCTGTCCTGAGAAGGAGCAGCTCTGGCCTAACCTCTTGGCACATGAGGTCTGGTCTGAGTGTTTCTGGAGTCAGGTCTCCATTGCCTTTCAGAAACCACCTAGTTTGTCCTTCTTCTTAGAGAATTGGGACGCTCCTGATGGGTTCTGTGCCCTGTCTGAGGAGTCTGAACCTCAGTAGTCCTAGGTCTTGCCTGAGGTCTCCTTTGTCCTGAGTTCCTTTTGTTCTGAGCATTTCTAGGCTGGGCCTGAGAAGTGTTAGGAACAAAATTCTTCACAGTTCGAGGATTCCTAGGTTGGACCTTGGAGTTCCTTTGGTCTGTCTTCCTAGACTCAGAATAAGAAACTTTGACCTTTTCCTTAGGTTTTTGTCTTAGTTTCTCAGTCCTTTGCCTGACAGGTTCAACAGGCATTTTCTCCTTCCCTTTGCCTTTATTCTGATGAGCAACACTGGAGCTCTTGTCATCAGTTAGGGCAGGGACAAACTTTTTCTGAGAGTTGCTCCCTGAAGCACCTCTCTTTTTCTTGCCCTTTGGGTCTTTTGAGGCATCATAGCCTAACCCAGCTTTAGCACCATCAGTCAGCTGAGAGAAATTTGTCAACTCATCAACCACTTGGGTAGATGTGTATAACTTCTTCAGCTTGACTTCAAGATGCCCATTGGTTTCTTTCAGGGCCTCGATTTCAGTGGTGTATTGAAGTACTAATTCTGAATGAGCTTTATCTTTTGATATCAGCTCAAGATCCCAAGCGGTTTGCTCAGCACAAAGGCGAGCTTGCCACTCAGTTTCGAGCATCATTCTTAAGGCAGTTCGCTCAATTATTAGTTGTTCCTGAGCAAGGAACAAATCAGTATAACGAGTCTCAATCAGCGAGCTGATGACACCCTCCAGTCTTTCTACCTCCAGTGGAGCTTCATCATGCTTATTCTTAGCATTAAGTAGCTCCTCCTGAAGATGTACTAATCTGAGGGCTTCCTCAGTGTCTCTTACTCTGAGAGACTCAGTTAACCGATCGTTCTTCTCACTCAGTTGTGCGTTCACATCCACTGTGTGAGTATGAGTCTCCTGTAGCCTAGAGAAGTCAACCATCAATTGCTCTAGGGCGAGCTGAAGGTCGAGTTCTCCTGCTGAATCTGAGCTAAACTCAGGTGCGTGATCAGGAGAAGAGGCAGAAGAACATACCTCATCATCTGCCATCAGGCAGAGGTCATCATACTCCTCATCTGAAAAGAGTTCAGGAGACCGGCGTCCAGGGCCATCTGAATCTGAGGAATCCTCAGCTAGCAACGCTCTCTGGTCTGAAGCCCTGAGCTCTCTTTTGGCTCTCCGATCTTCTCGCTCACGAGCACTGAGCTCCGGACAATCATACTGATAATGTCCGGACTTTTTACAGTTATAACACTGATCTGCATCAGATGAAAGTTTCTTGTCAGTGTACCTTTTATCAGAGGATTCCCTCCTGCTCCCTGATGATCTTTCAGGTTTGGAGCTGGATCTTCTGGGCTCATCCTCTCTCCTCTTTTCATCTCTGCGTCGCTCAGGCTCATTGCGATCCCTCCTGGAATCTGAACCTCTTCTTTCTTCTCTCCGGGGGCTAGATCTCCTTGGGCTGGAGTACCTGCGATCACGGGTGTCAGTATAAAATTTCTTATACCTGCCAAAACGAGAGTTCAGTTTCTCAAATCGCCGTGCCATCAGGCTGTACTCCAAGTCTAGCTCATCTTTGTTCATGTCTTTTAGAGACTTGGAGCCAGATCCAGCCTCAGGCTCAGGAGTAGCTTTAAGAGCCACACTCTTTTCCTTTTCAGATGTCTTCTCCTCACTAACTTCCTCACTGACAACACCCATCTTCTTCCTCTTATCGAGGTCAAATTCTAGAGCCTTTAACTCAGAGAATAGGTGTGAGTGAGTGATGTTTGTAAGGTCCTGAGTGTTTTTCAGCAAAATTACTCCTGTGTCCCATCTTTCAGGGAGACAGTTCAGGATTTTAGAAGACACCTCCCTCTTGGGAAACTCCTTCCCAAGGGTAGCTAGCTCGTTCATCATCTTAATGAACCGAGCTTCCATCTGATCGATGGACTCTCCCTCTAGCATCTTGAAGGCTTCAAACTTCCTGATTGAAAGATCTCTCTTGTTTTCTTTAATCTTTTCAGAACCTTCGCTCATCTCCCTCAGAGTATCCCAGATCTCTTTAGCTGTCTTCAGATGCATCAGCCTGACCGAGTTCTCGTAAGAAACGGTGTGGAGTATAATGTTCTTGGCAACATTATCCAGTCCTATTTGCTTAATCTGATCAGAATTAAGCGCGGACCTCTCCACTTCTTCATCTTCGGCGGCTGGAACAGGGACATTGCCAGCAACAGGCCAAGTCGTCTGAAGATTTCTCATAAATCTGATTGGCCCATGTTCAATCACCTATGGCATCTGATCATGGATAGAATAGAGATGTGCGAGTACCCTGAATTTCCAATAATCATAGTTGTCAATAGAGAATTCAGGAAGATTGCCCTCGAGGCGTTTAGAATCGGATGCCATGATATGCAATTTTTCAGAAACAAGATCAGTTCAGTAGACCACCAAAAGTTTCTCCTCAGAAACTGTTGATAAACAAAGTCAGTGATCTTTTGAACCACTACTCTGATACCACTTGTTGGTCCCGAAACGAGTTAAATCAGTGTATGGGGGGGAATACACTGATGTCAGATTTTTCTGAAAGACTCAGAAAAATGCTCTAACGCACTCAGTCAGAATTCTCTGAAGTACTCAGTATGCTGAATGTCCGCAGGGGCAGCAGGGACGGTTCAGTAATGAGTCAGATAAGCTGAGTGTGAGTAAAGTGCTCGGAGACTCAGTAGAGATAACAAACCTACTGACTGCTCGGAAGCGAGTCAGTTGGACTACTATCTCAGTGAGTCAGAGTACGTGCGGAAAGTGAGCCCTTAGATTCTACTCGTTTTAGTTTCTGAAAACGCTTTCTCTGAGTTGCTTAGTAAATTGGTGGTTAAGGCTGAGTGCACAGTATTCAGATTCAGGATGATTGATTCAGTCCTGAAGTTAAAACCAATGCAGTATGTTCAGTTTAATATGATGACATTTATGATCCTGAACAAAACAGTAAATCAGCACACAGGGGACTTTTTAACGTGGTTCGGAGATAACCAACTCCTACGTCCACGACCTGATTTAACAGGAAGCTATCCTCAAAACCCTGAGGATAGGTACTTGGGTTTTACGTGCCAAGGGACACGAATAGCCAACTTCCTCTCTTAGGAACTGACCCCTGGGCGTTTTACAAGTCCCAGTCCTTCTAACCAACCTATCTCACACTTTGAGAGGTTTGGTATTCTGGTTTCCAACTAAGATAGCTCTAGCAATACAAATCAGTGCTAAATAATAGAGCTATCGATCTAAGCAAATACAGAGAGAATCCTACTACAACACTAGGGAAATTTAATTGCAGAGTGTTGTTTATGATATGCTTTGTGTTCTTGGATTCTTGAGAGTTCTCTTGGAAATTTCCCGTTAACCTTGAATGGGTGCAAGGTTCTCCATATTTATAGGCGAGATTCAAAATAGATCCGTTGGAGGAGATCAAATCAAATCTTTCCTATTTTAGGTAGATTGCAGGCTAGAAATACTGTTCGACCTACCCACCATGCTTATTCTGGCAAGTTGTCACATCACCTGCAACCTTTTGAGACGCATTAAATGCCGCATTAAATGCTGCGCAGACTCCGTGCTTACGTGTCGAAAGATCATTGGCTCTCCGCTATAACGGCTAGTTGACCTTCAGACATTTATCCTTCCTCGTACATTCAATGCTCTGAGTCTCTTGTAATAACTCAGTCTGAACGTGTGCCTTAATGGAGTCTTACTGACATTCTTTTTATCTCTTGTCCCATAGCATAAATAACCTTTCTGCTTTGGACTGACATGATTCAGGTAATCTGAACCACATCCTAAGTCAGGTCCTGTGTGCATTCAGCACAGCCTGATAGGTCATTCAGCTCAGTATGTGTTACCTTTTTGCTTCGGACTTTACAGGATTCAGGTGAACTGAACCAAGGCCTAAGTCAGGTCCTATGTGCATTCAGCACAGCCTGATAGGTAATACTTACTCTTCACTGACTGAGTTCTGTCCTGAACATGCTTAGTGTATTCAGTAGAAACATCAGACAATGGTACTTCAGGATTGACTTCAGGATGAATCAGCAGGCTTCGATCTTCAGCTTCAGACCAGACAATCTTCAGCGAGACTGACTGACTTCTTCAGAATGGTTTACGCTTCAGACTTCAGTAAATTGGGTCGACTCCAATATTCTTCAGTCTTCAGCATGATCCTTCTGTACTGAATTTCTAACCTAACTATCCTGAACTATTTTCTCCTGAACACTATACTTAGGCAAATTCATCAGGGGTTTTGGGATCTAATCAAAATACTCAGATTGTCCCAACAATTTCCCCCTTTTTGATGATGTCAAAACCCTTAAGCAAATTCCTATTCATCTATACAATCAACTGACTTAGTCAGTGAGAATAACTCAGTACCACCTGACGAACTAGGTACTTAGTCTATAAGATGAAAACAAGGGATGGGTTAGTACAGTTCTTGATAAGAATTCAGAAAAGTAAATTCAGGAGTCAACAAGAAGTTGTACTCAGGAAAAATAAATAACTTCATTGATAGATAAGAAAAATACAAGTATCCTGAAGCTATTACAAAGTTCCTGAACAACTAACTCCTGAACTAATCTTCATCCTTATTCCAAGCAGTCAGTGGAATCTCGTACATCTCCAGTACTCGATTTAGGACCTGCTTCATCCTGTTCCGATCAGCAACGGCCCCGGCAGCTCATCCTACTCTGACGACTTCTTCAGAAATTGCTTTCCGGTCCAGCTGCTTAGAATTCCTAAAGAGTGGAAGAGGATACTTAATGAATTCCGGAGGAGCGATCTCAACACCTTCAGTGTCAGCATGTCTGATGATTTCAGCCCATAGATCAGGATGCTCCTGTGCCATCCAGTGATGGAGTATGACGTCTTTATCTTCAGTCTGATCGTCCCATAACCCCATCACATAGAATAGGTATGCCCACCTATTCCGGATCGGAATCCAAACCTCCAGCATCTCAATCGGAATGAAGTCTTCAACAAACTTCGATGGAGGATGACTTTGATCTGAACTGACCACAATCTTCCTCTGAGTCTTCATCCGAGATCCAGATGATACAGATTTCTTCTTCTGGACCTGGGAAGTCAGATACTCATTAGATTCTTTTAGGCGCTGGATCTGACTGAGCATTGAAATTTCTTTCATTTTTGCTATCTTTTCAGCATCAGTCATCACCAATTTCTTCTGAGTAGTCAGCCTAGATGGCATTATTTGTTCCTCCATCTCCTTGTATAAAGGCTCGAGAGACGGATCTTCAGAGGATCTCAACTTCTTCGGATCTGAGCCTTCAGCAGTTTCGATGGCGGCTACGGATCTAGTCCTCTTTCTATCCGCAGCCTTCAGTTCCAGGGGAAAGTTCTTCTTCTTAGCTTTGCCAGTAGTGGCAATTTGCTTCTTCCCTTCTTCCCCCTTTTTGGCATCATCGTCATTAATACGTCTGACAACTTCATCCACTGACTCCGCCAAAAGATTGAACTGACTATCCATCTCAGTCTGCTTTACCTGCAATTGCCCAATCTGCCCCACCATCCCTCTCAGGCCGATACTGAGCTGATCAACGGCTGAATTGTGTGCAGCCTTCAGTCGACCTTCGAAGTTCTGCATCCTTGAGTCTAGGGCAGATGCAATTTTCTCCTTCTCCTGTGCAGACAACTCCCTCAGCAGGTCCTCCTTCAGATCAGTTCTTAACTTGACCAATTTCTCTTCAACCAGTTGATCAACCTTTTCAGACAGTTGTTGATCCAGAAAGTTGGCAAGTTTAGTCTCCTGCTGAGTCTGCACATCTGATACCATCTGATTGCAGTTCTGAATGGCATCCTTGGCTTGCTCTGAAATGGCAGTTAGTTCTACATTGATTTCAGTCCGAGCTTCGCCAAAGAAATCAATTGCTGCATGCACATCAGTGGCCATATCATTCAGGTCTTTATCTATCCTTTTCATCTTTTTATACAGAGTTCTAGAATCTTTATCAACCCTGATTGCCTTTCGCTCAACGAGAATTACCCTTCTGTGCATATTCGAAAGAGCTCGTGAGGAATTTTCAGTGAACATAGCCGCTGGGGTGATCCAGTTTCCTCGAACTCGGATAAGACCTATTCGACCCTCTCCTGAAGCCTCCGCTGCCCCGGGTCCAAGGGGTGCATCATCGGCCGGTGCACTGACTCCCTCAGTGCCACCTTGCTGATCGTCATCAGCAATCACAATCACCTCCGTTTCAGCTTCCTTCTCCTTTCCCTTCACTTCAGCCAACTGAGTCTCGGGCTCAGGATATATTTTGCGAACTGTTCTCATAAAGTCCGCCATTTTGATCAGTTGATGTAAAGAGTTAACACCAAAATGATCAAAGAGGGCAGCTTCTAAATCTGCAATGCAGTCCCATCCTCTGGACTCTCCTAGCTGGCTGAGCTCAGACCATGTAGCATTTCTGATCATGGCAAATGTGCGGAGTTGCACAACTGCCTCCTTCTGAGCTTCAGTAAGATCAGGGAATCTTCTTTCCACCATCTCAGCAGCCTCTCCCCTTGCAAGTATTTCGAAATCTGATAGACTGTTTACATCGGGCGCAGGGAAAGGCCATGGTGCTTCAGCCTGAACTGGTTCAGCAGCCTCTTGCTCAACTCCTCCTTCCTGAGCAGGCTCTTCCTGACCCAAAGTCTGATAGGATTCAACAATAGTAAGGATCAGCTCGTTGGGTTCAGGGGATGCAATCGGGGCAAGTTCAGGAACAGCCTGCGCCTGAGCTGGTTCCTTCTCAACAGATTCAGCAGACTCCTGCGCCTGAGCTGGTTCCTTCTCAACAGCTTCAGCAGAATCCTGCGCCTGAGCTGATTCCTTCTCAACAGATTCAGCAGATTGCATCTCCTGAACCTTCTTCTTTCGCCCTGCTGACCCAGAGTAGAGAAATTTCAGCTTTTGTTGCTTGGGTCTGAGGGTCTCGAATTTATCCTCCGCTGGCTTTGCTGTATCAGACTCTGAAGATTTGCCTGCCTGAGCCTGGACTTTCCCAGTCTTGCTCGCCTGGGCCTTCTTCTTCTGAGTCCGAGGCCTTCTCCTTATGCCAGCATCATCGGAATATGCTCTGAAGAGATGGATTTTTGCTGGGATCTCGAGTGATTGAGCCTGATCCACATCACCGAGATCCAGAGTCTCCAAGAGCATGGAGATCTTGGTGCCAAAATGTATCTTGGCCTCAAAAGTCGCCTGCCCCTCTGACGAGTACTTAATCTTGCTGGTCTCAGCCACCAGCATTTGGAGGAAGTAACCCTCCCAGTCAAAATTATGCAGAGGGGCGTCGGAAATAGCCATCATTGTGAACAGCTTCGGCCTGGAGATCTGCTCCAATCCTCCAGCAATGCCCATCACTCCCTGACTCGTCAGGTCGAAGAAGTGACGGCTCTCAGTCCTCAAGACTGATTTATTCAGGCCGGACTTCAGCACGACATCTCCATCACACAGGGACTGGAGAAAATCCTTCTCATTCCCAAACCCATACTCCACTGGGCTTCGTCCTTTGTTGGGAAGATTAAAAACCTCCTTAATCTTCTCCCTAACGTTGAAGGTGACCCACCTCCTGACCATCTCCTCCTCACCATCCTTTCCCTTGTCACAGGCGGTCAAGGGAATACAAGTTTCCCACTCCTGGGAGACCTTGTTCTTCGCCATCTTCAGGTAGAAGGCAGCAATGAGTCTGGGGTGGAGCCTCTGTGGCTTTGCAGTGACGAACTGCAGAAGACCTGCATTATCAAATAGGTCTCGCACAGGCATAATATCGGGGTGGTTAGAAGAAAAATCCCCATAAGGCTCGTAGTGTATTTCATTTCTTAGATGGAAAAGGTTTCCAAAAAAGGTATCTGCAGAGGGTGTAGCCATGGAAGATTTTGAGAGATTTGAAGGAAATCGGTTTTTAGAGAAGATAAGTTAGGAAAATATTGGGTGCATAAAAGTTTTATTAACACGATCTTCTCTTATTTATAGAAAGAAATTCGGTTTTAATCGGACGGTTTAGAAAATTGTGACCTATGGAATTCAATGGACACGATTTGAGCAGTAAAAAGTATTTTGCCTTTTCGGTTCTTCAAAGGTAATTGGTCAAAATTTTATTGATAATTGTTCCCGCCCACAGTGCATTAAATGCACATTAGAGCATGTCCCTATTTATTTCAAACAATTTGAATTAAATAATAACCGAATATTAAAACGAATGGCTGGGATCATTTGGCAAATTAAATTGATTTGACAATGCAGCACAGTGAAAAGGATAATGCACGCAATATCAGATGACTAGACAAAAATCAGGAAACATACCAGTCAGTCAGATATGTATTCTGACTGATACCACTTATTGCCCTATCAGGGTGACAAGCCCTGAACTCTGTGTCCTGAACCTTAGTCAGTCTACACTGATCATCCATTTTGTACTGAGTGTTCCCCATACAACCATTCACATTCTTTCTGAGTTTCCTTCATCCTGAGTCCATATGAGTTATTCCCCCTGACCTTGTGCATTCTTATCAGAGATTCATACTGAATCACCTAAGCCTGGGTCAAGGAGTCCTAACTCTACTGATAACTCAACAAACCTGGTTTCAGGCAGAGCCTTAGTCAGGATGTCAGCTCTCTGTTTTTCAGTAGGGACTCTCTCCATCCTGATGTCCTTCTTCTCAACATGATCTCTGATAAAGTGATGCCTGATGTCTACATGCTTACACCTTGTATGTAAGACTGGGTTTTGGGATATGGCAATGGCACTATTATTGTCACAATAAATTGGGACTTCAGTGGCCTCAACTTGGTAGTCTCTCAGTTGTTGTTTCAGCCAAAGAATCTGAGAGCAACAACTGCCTGCCGCCATATACTCAGCCTCAGTAGTAGACGTTGCAACACTGGTTTGCTTCTTAGAAAACCAAGAGATCAGTTTACTCCCTAGAAACTGACATGTGCCTGTAGTTGATTTCCTATCAAGTCTACAGCCTCCATAATCAGCGTCTGAATAGCCAGTCAGTTCTAGGTTGTCATCAGAGGGATACCAAAGTCCTAAGTTGACTGTGCCTCTTAGGTATTTCAGAATCTTTTTGGCACTCTCTAGATGACTCTTCTTTGGATCAGACTGATACCTTGCACAGACTCCAACTGCATAAGTGATGTCAGGACGACTAGCAGTCAGATACAATAAAGATCCAATCAGTGCCCTATATTCAGTCTGATTTACTGAGGCTCCTTCTTTGTCAGGCTCCAGCTTCTCATTTATGTTCATGGGAATGCGTGAGACTCTGTTGGACTGAACTCCAAATTTCTGAATCAAGTCCCTCGCATACTTGGACTGATTGATGAAAATTCCGGAGTCAGTTTGCCTGACTTGGAGACCCAGAAAGAAATTCATTTCTCCCATCATTGACATCTCAAATTTCCCAGTCATCAGCTTGGAAAATTTCTCACAGAGCTTCAGATTAGGAGATCCAAATATTATGTCATCCACATAAATCTGAACCAAGAGAATGTCTTCCCCTTTGGTGATCCGGAAGAGGGTCCTGTCCACTGTTCCTTTCACGAACCCGTGGTCTATCAGGAATTGGGATAATGTATCATACCAAGCTCTCGGAGCTTGCTTCAGGCCATAAAGGGCTTTCTTCAGGTGGTATACTTTATTACCGACTTCGAATCCAGGAGGTTGCTCAACATACACCTCCTCATTCAGTATACCATTCAGAAAAGCACTTTTTACGTCCATCTGATACACTTTGAATTTCTTGAATGTTGCATAAGCCAGAAACAACCTGATTGCTTCTAATCTTGCGACTGGAGCAAAGGTTTCATCATAGTCGATACCTTCGGCTTGACAGTAACCTTTTGCTACAAGCCTGGCCTTATTTCTGACAACAACATTCTTCTCATCCCTCTTGTTCTTAAAAACCCATTTGGTGCCAATAACATGTTGACGCCTAGGTCTATCCACTAACTCCCAAACCTGATTCCGCTCAAACTGATTGAGCTCATCCTGCATGGCTAGGATCCAGTTGGGATCAGCTAGAGCTTCTTCTATGCTTGTAGGTTCCTGATCACTCAGAAAGCAACAAAACATAGCGCTTTCACCAAAGGACAACCTCGTCCTGACCCCCTCATTGATATCTCCAATGATATCAGCCAATGAGTGATCATCTAGCCATCGCCTCCTGCTGACTGGAGCACTGGGAGCTACTGATGTTCCATTGCCTGATCCTGAAACATTAGTCTCAATAATAATAGGCAAGGAAGCAGAACGAGCAAGAACAGGGGATACTGAGTCATTTCCTGAGGGTTGACCAATATCAGAGAAATTGTTTCCCCCTACAGTGTTGGACTCAGTAACTGTCTCAGGTGCAGAAGCATCATCACCGACAGTACGTACCTCAGGTTGAGTCTGTCCCTCCGTCTGAGACTCAACATTTTCCGAGGCAGGGGCTTGCTGAGGGTTAGCCTGAAGTCCATCCTGATCTTCATCATCATCATCCCATCCCTTGGGAGCACTGACAAGTTTGATCTTGAATTCAGGATTCTTCAGGCTCAGCCTTGTTACCCTTTTGGTAATTCTCTCAGTATCAGGACTTGGAACCTGTTTCCTATGCACTGATGCAGTCTCATCAAACACAACATGAGGTGTTTCCTCCACACAAAGGGTTCGACAGTTATACACCCTGAAAGCTTTACTGACTGAGGAGTATCCTAAGAAAACTCCCTCATTAGATTTGCTATCAAAGGCTTTCAGTTGGTCTTTTCCATTGTTCAGGATGAAACACTTACACCCAAAAATATGGAAATAAGAGATGCGAGGTTTCCTCTTGTTCCAAGTTTCATAGGGTGTCTGAGCATGTTGTTTGTTCAGCATAGATCGGTTCTGAGTGTAGCAAGCAGTGTTGATTGCTTCAGCCCAGTACTTCTTGGGCAGTCCTGATTCAGCCAACATGGTCCTGGCAGCTTTCTTCAGGGTACGATTTCTTCTTTCAGCTACCCCATTCTGCTGAGGGGTCCTAGCTGCAGAAGTCTCATGAGCTATACCATGGTTAGTACAATAGTCAGTTATAATAGAGTTTATAAATTCGGTTCCTCGATCTGATTGAATCCTGACAATGCTCTGACCCTGTTCAGTACTCAATTGCTTGAGTAACTCAGGAAGCTTGACCTGTGTCTCTTTTTTGTTCAGCAAGAAAATAACCCATCTGTACCTGGAATAGTCATCAACAACAACAAGGGTATATTTCCTACCATTTATGCTGACAGGAGTTACTGGACTAAAGAGATCCATGTGCAGGAGCTGAAGCACTCTGTCAGTAGAGAAGGCTTCCTTCACCTTGAATGAGGCTTTGGTTTGCTTGCCTTCCTGACACGCTCCGCACACGTGGTCTTTGCTAAAAACTTCATTAGGCAGACCATCTACAAGAGAGAGTCTAGAGATTTTGTTAATAATCTTGAAGTTTAAGTGACTCAGACGTTTATGCCAAAGCCAACTGAGCTCAGAGGAGCTCTTAGCGACCAGACAGGTTTCAGGAGGGCTGCTCTTGAAGTCAGCAAAGTATACATTGCCCCTCCTGACTCCTGTAATCAGAACCTGCAGTGTAGATTTATCCTTTACAAGACACATGTTAGATGTAAATTCTACACTATATCCTCGGTCACAAAACTGACTAACCGAGAGCAAGTTATGTCTCAGTCCTTCAACATATGATACATTCATAACACGGACAGAGTTAATAACAAGGGTTCCGAATCCTCTGGTGAAACCCCTAGAGTTATCACCAAAGGTTACCTGCGGGCCTTCTTGAGCTACATAATCCTGAAGGAGATCACGAAATCCGGTCATGTGCCTGGAACATCCTGAGTCCAAGTACCAGTCCTTCATCAGATCCTCCTTCTTCTTCTTGTAGCCCGCAGTGACCTGAAAAGAATCAGGCCTCAGGTACCCATCTCGTATTGGGTCCTACTGAGTCAGCCATACCCTTCGGGATCCAGATTTATCTGACAATTCTGACAGCATCAGAAGTGTAGACCTGTTTCCCTGAAATGTCAACATACACAGTTCTCTTCTTCCTTTGTGCCTGGGAAGTTGAGGGTGTATGGGTGTCAGCCTGAGATACAGGAGCCCTAGTTTGATTTCTGGGGGTGGGCCTCCTGTTTCTCCTTGACCTGGGTGCATTGGGCTGAAGTCTGTCCTGAGAAGGAGCAGCTCTGGCCTAACCTCTTGGCACATGAGGTCTGGTCTGAGTGTTTCTGGAGTCAGGTCTCCATTGCCTTTCAGAAACCACCTAGTTTGTCCTTCTTCTTAGAGAATTGGGACGCTCCTGATGGGTTCTGTGCCCTGTCTGAGGAGTCTGAACCTCAGTAGTCCTAGGTCTTGCCTGAGGTCTCCTTTGTCCTGAGTTCCTTTTGTTCTGAGCATTTCTAGGCTGGGCCTGAGAAGTGTTAGGAACAAAATTCTTCACAGTTCGAGGATTCCTAGGTTGGACCTTGGAGTTCCTTTGGTCTGTCTTCCTAGACTCAGAATAAGAAACTTTGACCTTTTCCTTAGGTTTTTGTCTTAGTTTCTCAGTCCTTTGCCTGACAGGTTCAACAGGCATTTTCTCCTTCCCTTTGCCTTTATTCTGATGAGCAACACTGGAGCTCTTGTCATCAGTTAGGGCAGGGACAAACTTTTTCTGAGAGTTGCTCCCTGAAGCACCTCTCTTTTTCTTGCCCTTTGGGTCTTTTGAGGCATCATAGCCTAACCCAGCTTTAGCACCATCAGTCAGCTGAGAGAAATTTGTCAACTCATCAACCACTTGGGTAGATGTGTATAACTTCTTCAGCTTGACTTCAAGATGCCCATTGGTTTCTTTCAGGGCCTCGATTTCAGTGGTGTATTGAAGTACTAATTCTGAATGAGCTTTATCTTTTGATATCAGCTCAAGATCCCAAGCGGTTTGCTCAGCACAAAGGCGAGCTTGCCACTCAGTTTCGAGCATCATTCTTAAGGCAGTTCGCTCAATTATTAGTTGTTCCTGAGCAAGGAACAAATCAGTATAACGAGTCTCAATCAGCGAGCTGATGACACCCTCCAGTCTTTCTACCTCCAGTGGAGCTTCATCATGCTTATTCTTAGCATTAAGTAGCTCCTCCTGAAGATGTACTAATCTGAGGGCTTCCTCAGTGTCTCTTACTCTGAGAGACTCAGTTAACCGATCGTTCTTCTCACTCAGTTGTGCGTTCACATCCACTGTGTGAGTATGAGTCTCCTGTAGCCTAGAGAAGTCAACCATCAATTGCTCTAGGGCGAGCTGAAGGTCGAGTTCTCCTGCTGAATCTGAGCTAAACTCAGGTGCGTGATCAGGAGAAGAGGCAGAAGAACATACCTCATCATCTGCCATCAGGCAGAGGTCATCATACTCCTCATCTGAAAAGAGTTCAGGAGACCGGCGTCCAGGGCCATCTGAATCTGAGGAATCCTCAGCTAGCAACGCTCTCTGGTCTGAAGCCCTGAGCTCTCTTTTGGCTCTCCGATCTTCTCGCTCACGAGCACTGAGCTCCGGACAATCATACTGATAATGTCCGGACTTTTTACAGTTATAACACTGATCTGCATCAGATGAAAGTTTCTTGTCAGTGTACCTTTTATCAGAGGATTCCCTCCTGCTCCCTGATGATCTTTCAGGTTTGGAGCTGGATCTTCTGGGCTCATCCTCTCTCCTCTTTTCATCTCTGCGTCGCTCAGGCTCATTGCGATCCCTCCTGGAATCTGAACCTCTTCTTTCTTCTCTCCGGGGGCTAGATCTCCTTGGGCTGGAGTACCTGCGATCACGGGTGTCAGTATAAAATTTCTTATACCTGCCAAAACGAGAGTTCAGTTTCTCAAATCGCCGTGCCATCAGGCTGTACTCCAAGTCTAGCTCATCTTTGTTCATGTCTTTTAGAGACTTGGAGCCAGATCCAGCCTCAGGCTCAGGAGTAGCTTTAAGAGCCACACTCTTTTCCTTTTCAGATGTCTTCTCCTCACTAACTTCCTCACTGACAACACCCATCTTCTTCCTCTTATCGAGGTCAAATTCTAGAGCCTTTAACTCAGAGAATAGGTGTGAGTGAGTGATGTTTGTAAGGTCCTGAGTGTTTTTCAGCAAAATTACTCCTGTGTCCCATCTTTCAGGGAGACAGTTCAGGATTTTAGAAGACACCTCCCTCTTGGGAAACTCCTTCCCAAGGGTAGCTAGCTCGTTCATCATCTTAATGAACCGAGCTTCCATCTGATCGATGGACTCTCCCTCTAGCATCTTGAAGGCTTCAAACTTCCTGATTGAAAGATCTCTCTTGTTTTCTTTAATCTTTTCAGAACCTTCGCTCATCTCCCTCAGAGTATCCCAGATCTCTTTAGCTGTCTTCAGATGCATCAGCCTGACCGAGTTCTCGTAAGAAACGGTGTGGAGTATAATGTTCTTGGCAACATTATCCAGTCCTATTTGCTTAATCTGATCAGAATTAAGCGCGGACCTCTCCACTTCTTCATCTTCGGCGGCTGGAACAGGGACATTGCCAGCAACAGGCCAAGTCGTCTGAAGATTTCTCATAAATCTGATTGGCCCATGTTCAATCACCTATGGCATCTGATCATGGATAGAATAGAGATGTGCGAGTACCCTGAATTTCCAATAATCATAGTTGTCAATAGAGAATTCAGGAAGATTGCCCTCGAGGCGTTTAGAATCGGATGCCATGATATGCAATTTTTCAGAAACAAGATCAGTTCAGTAGACCACCAAAAGTTTCTCCTCAGAAACTGTTGATAAACAAAGTCAGTGATCTTTTGAACCACTACTCTGATACCACTTGTTGGTCCCGAAACGAGTTAAATCAGTGTATGGGGGGGAATACACTGATGTCAGATTTTTCTGAAAGACTCAGAAAAATGCTCTAACGCACTCAGTCAGAATTCTCTGAAGTACTCAGTATGCTGAATGTCCGCAGGGGCAGCAGGGACGGTTCAGTAATGAGTCAGATAA
>JAPKLY010002606.1:0-23474 GCA_026898435.1 Prunella vulgaris | reverse complement strand
AACAAAAGGCTGATATAACTGTTGCTGCTGAAGGTGGGTATGATAGTGCTGAGGTGTTAACGGTTACTAACCTGAAACTGAATGATGAGTGGGTACTAGATTCTGGATGATCATTCCATATGTGCCCTGATGAATCATTATTCAGGGAGTTGAGGAGGTTTGATGGAGGCTCAGTTGTGCTAGGCAATAATCAGACATGTAAGGTGAAGGGGAGTGGTTCTGTCAGGTTGAAGCTGAAAGATGGAGTAGATAAGATACTCTCAAATGTGAGGCTGGTGCCAGAACTGAAGAGAAATCTGATCTCCCTGGGTTCATTGAATTAACTGGGTTATGAGTTCAACACTGAGGATGGTTATATCCTGATAACCAAAGGTAAGAAGGTATTCATGAAAGGCAAGAAAGTCAATGGGTTGTATATCCTGATTGGAAGCACTTCTTCAGGGTCAACAAACAATGTTATGGACAACACTGAGGCAATGATATGGCATAAAAGGTTGGGCCATATTGGAGAAAGGGGGCTCCAAGAACTTTCAAAGCAGAAGGCGTTTGGGGAAGGAAAGGTGATGAAATTAGATTTTTGTGACAATTGTGTCCTGGGCAAATCCAAGAAAATCCCATTCCCTAAAGGTAAGAAGACTATTGATGCACCTCTGGATTATGTTCATTCTGATATCTGGGGACCAGCAAAGGTGGAGACTCATGGAGTTGGAAGATACTTCATGACAGTCATTGATGACTTCAGTAGGAAAGTATGGGTATTCATACTGAAGCAGAAGAGTGAGGCCTTGGCAAGGTTCAGGGATTGGGTCAGTGAACAAGAAAATAAGAGAGGAAGATCCATTAAACATATCAGGACTGATAATGGATTGGAGTATGTATCAGAGGAGTTCAACAATTTCTGCAAGGAAAGGGGGATCACTAGACACAGGACTGTTCCTGCAAATCCTCAGCAAATGGTTTGACTGAGAGCATGAATAGGACAATCCTAGACAAGGTCAGGAGTATGTTGTCAGATGCAAAGCTACCCAAGGTGTTTTGGGGGGGGAAGCAGTCAGTACAGCTTGTTATCTTATTAACAAGTCACCTTCCTCAGCAATTGAGTTCAGGACACCTGATGAGCTGTGGTATGGGAGGATCTCGGACTACAATAACCTGAAGGTATTTGGTTGTTCAGCTTTTGCCCACATCAGGCAGGATAAGCTGGAACCTAGAGCACTGAGATGTATCTTCTTAGGATATCCTAAGGGAGTGAAAGGATACAAGTTATGGTGCTTGGAACCTGGACATAAAAGGTGTATTGTCATTAGAGATATGACTTTCAACGAGAAAGTCATGGGATACAATCAGCGCATCAGCATACACGACTCAGATGGTATACTTTCAGGAGATGGATCTCAGGTTGAGATGGAGACTCCTGAAAGGAACTCGGGACAAGGAGTTTTTTTAGGCAGGTGAAATCTCAGGAAGGACTCAAGAGGAGTCAGAGGAAAGTGATACTGACGACCATTCTGACCACTCAATTTCAGATACTGAAGGCCATGATCTCAGAAACTATATGTTGATAGAATTTACTAACGATGTTTGTTTATGTGGCTTTATAACATATGCAATCCTATCAAACAATAATCCAAAATTTATGTTCTTGGATATAATATAGAGAGAGAAATGAGAGCTTAGAGAGAGAAAGTAAAATGTGTATTATGATTGGAATTGTGTGAATAGTACAAGAGAGGCCTTATTTATAGGTGTGCAAGTGTGAGGTGGCACCTTACGAGCCTATTTGGCTTCCGGTGTTGACGAAGGTTCGTAACCTTCACCTTGGTCTCTCACAATGCACCCTTTACCAGGTCCTTTCCTATTACATATCTATTCTCCCTATTTATACATCTGATATTTGGGATCTCGAGCTGGGCGAGGTCCTTGGCGAGGTCCTTAGGCGAGCTCCTGTGGCAAGCTCCTTAGGTGAGCTTCATGGGCGAGCTGCCCCTTTGTGGGTGAGCTCCCCTGCGAGCTTCTAGGTGAGCTTCCGGGCTAACTCCTATGTGTTGGATAGCTCCCCCATGTTGGCTAGCTCCATGTTGGCTAGCACCTCCGTGTTGGCTAGCACCTCCGTGTTGGCTAGCTCCTCCGTGTTGGCTAGCTCCTCCATGTTGGCTAGCTCTCCCATGTTGGCTAGTTCCATGTTGGCTAGCTCCCCCATGTTGGCTAGCTCCATGTTGGCTAGCACCTCCGTGTTGGCTAGCTCCTCCATGTTGGCTAGCTCCTCCATGTTGGCTAGCTCCCCCATGTTGGCTAGCTCCATGTTGGCTAGCTCCTCCATGTTGGCTAGCTCCTCCGTGTTGGCTAGCTTCTTCATCATTTATTCTCGTAATCCTTTACTAGTAGTTTGCTTTAGTTCGCCTATCAACATTTGCCCCCCAGCTCGCTCACATCATGATATTTCTAATGTGTGGGCGAGCTGATTTATCTCTGTGGATGAAGGCTCGAGCGTTGGTGAACTATTTCTTGGTAAGGTGCCGAGCTTGCAGCCGAGCTTCATTGTGGCGGTTTGATCTGCCTTTCGCTCTGTCTTCTTCTTTGTGCTTATATTTTCTTGCGTTCATGCATAGATGCATCAAGTGTGGCTTCGCAGGATTCTATAACCGTGTAACGAATACATAGAAGGACGCTACAGGCCTCATTAAAAACCTACCCGTAAACCACCCTTGTGGATAAACCGGTCGTAGGGAAAAAAGAGTACCGTGCAATCCTTTCAGATACCCATAGGTTATTTGAATCTCTGCGTTCATTGCTCCAATCGTGCAGGTTGAGTGAGCACTGACTTCTTGTGTTTCTTCATACCTGCAAGTAGATACATGTGAAAAATAGTTCGCATCCAATATTTCTTTATACCTGGAATATTCAATGTATGGTTTCTCGGCGAGCGCTTCTGCTTTTGAGATGTCACCGTTCACTCTGGTTGAGGGATAGATTATTCCTACAGTTGGTGAATGTGCCCCCAACTGTTTATATTTTTCGCACGTTATTGTCTTTTACTAGCTCGTTTACATATTTTTCGGGTACTCAATTGTTCGTCTTACTCTACTTTTGAGAAGCGAATCCTCCATTTTTTGTCACTTAGGACTACGAATTGTATCTCTATTTTAGTAGTACGTATTCTTCGTCTTACGCCACTTAGGGCCGCGAATCGCTCGTCTTAAACCACTTGGGGTAGCGAGTTGTTCTTTATTTAATTCACGTTGGGCAATTGGGTTTCATGAACCTTGCCTTAGACGTTTTCCGTCTTTTTCGCAAATTTTTCTAACTTAAGGCAGTTGGTGCTTGATAACCCTTTAGGAAGGGTACCTTCGCGACCTTGGGCACTTTGACCTTTGCCTACGAGGGTTTAGATTATAACGTTTGGGACCTTGGTCCTTGCGTATTGTGAAGCTTCGAACAGTTTGGATGTCTCGCGAACCTTCGAAGAGTTGGAAATTTTCGCGAGGTTGGGCACCTTCGCGAACCTTCGAAGAGTTGGAAATTTTCGCGAGGTTGGGGGACCTTCGCGACCTTCGAAGAGTTGGAAATTTTCTCGAGGTTGGGGGACCTTCGTGAGGTTGGGCACCTTCGCGAACCTTCGAAGAGTTGGAAATTTTCGCGAGGTTGGGAGACCTTCGCGAGGTTGGGCACCTTCGCGAACCTTCAAAGAGTTGGAAATTTTCGCTAGGTTGGGGGACCTTCGTGAGGTTGGGCACCTTCGCGAACCTTCGAAGAGTTGGAAATTTTTGTGAGGTTGGGCACCTTCGCGAACCTTCAAAGAGTAGGAAATTTTTGCGAGGTTGGGGGACCTTCGGCTAGTCTATTACAGAATCCTAGTCTATTGATAAAACTTTTTCAAGTGGGCCGCACTCCAGGTGTATGACGAGGTGTTGCCTTCTGCGTCTTCGAGGTCATAGATGCCGTTTGGCCAGGCTGTGGTAACCCGGAACGGTCCTTCCCAGTTTGACTCGAACACACCAGGTAGGGCTATCAGTTTCTTTTTCAGCACCAGGTCTCCGACCTTGAACTCTCGGGTCTCGGACCTGAGAATTGTAGTATTTTTCTGCTCTACGCTTGTAGGTGGCGTTCTTCATTTCTGACGAAGCTCAGGTCTCTTCGATCAGGTCTTTCTCTACTGCCAGGGCTTCGTCATTCTTTTCTTCGTCATATCCTACCACCTTCCAAGTCTTGTTCTGGACTTCAACCGGGACTACGGCTTCAGTCCCGAGGCTAGGGCAAATGGGGTCTCTCCGGTGCTGGCTCGATATGATGTTCTGTAAGACCACAAGACCTCAAGGAGTTCGTCTGCCCAGCTCCCTTTCTTTTCTTTGAGACGGAGCTTCAATATGTGTTTCAGGATTTTGTTCACCGCCTCGACCTGACCTTTTGACTGTGGATGGTAAGGGGTTGAGTAGTGCTTCTTGATGTTCCATGAACTGCAGAAGTTTCTCAACTTTTGACAGTCGAACTGCCTTCCGTTATCTGTGATGATCGACTACGGAAGTTCGAACCTACAGATCAGGTTCTTCCATATGAAGCCGATCATCTTTTCTTGCATTATTGTTGTGAGAGCTTCGGCCTCAGCCCACTTAGTGTAGTAGTCTACTGCTACAACAGCAAACTTTACACCGCCTCTACCAGGTGGAAATGGGCCGATCAAGTCGATACCCCATTCTGCGAAAGGCCTTGGGCTGAAAACCGACTTCAGCTGGTTGGCTGGGGAGTGGATATTAGGTGCGTAAAGTTGGCACTTTCGGCACCTCCGTGCGAAGCTAATGGCATCCTTGCGAAGAGTGGGCCAGTAGTACCCTTGTCTGATCGTCTTGTATGCCAAAGCTTTCCCCCCAGCGTGACTTCCGCAAATTCCTTCGTGGATTTCTGCTAACACCTCGGACCCCTGTTTTTTAGTTAGGCACTTGAGTAGGGGTAGAGAGAACCCACGTTTGTAGAGTTGGCCATCCAGCAGCGTGTATCTGGCAGCTTGCTTTACTAGCCGACTAGCTTCCCAGGTATCTTCGGGGGTTGTTCCATCCTTTAAGTATTTTTGGATCGGAGTGCACCAATCTTCACCATCTTCGCTGTCCTCCTGCCCCCCACTCGAGGTCTGATTTACTTTGTAATCGGACGTCGAGGGGTTTTTCGGCATGGTGATTACAACCTCCGTGAATTCAGCTTCGCCGTTACTGGTAGCTAGTCGGGCTAGGGCATCTGCTTGCGTGTTTTCCAGCCGCGGTATCTGATTGATGTAAACCTGCATAAACATCGAGATCAGATGCGCGGCTATCTTCTGGTAGGTCATCATCTGCTGATCTTTTGCCTCATACTCCCCCCGGACTTGGGATAATATTAGCTGGGAATCTCCGAAAATTTGAAGATTGGTTGCCCCCACAGCTAATGATACCCTAAGTTCAGCTATCAAAGCTCATTGTTGGTTGCTCGGAAGTCGAACCGGATTGCGGAGGTGAAGACTTGTCTGTCCGGGCTGATCAGGACTACGTCGGCGCCTGCTGCTGTGCGGGTCGATGATCCGTCTACGTAGAGGTACCACGGAGCTATGCGCCCCCTCATTGTATCTTGTGGGAAAGTTAGCTCGACGATAAAGTCGGCGAGCGCTTGTCCCTTGATTACTGTTCGGGGTGCGTAGGTTATACCGTATTGGCTCATCTCTAGTTACCATTTCAGCAGAAGTCCGGTGGTGTCTGGGCGTTGTAGTATTTGACGTAGTGGGAACGTCGTCAGCACCTCTACCGGGTGGTCAAAGAAGTAAGGCCTCAATTTTCTAACACTCATCACCAGTGCATAAACCTGCTTCTCCGTTGGGGTGTATCGCAACTCAGCTTCGTGTAAGACTTGGCTTATGTAGTACACTGGTAGGTGTGTTTTCGCCTCTTCTCGGACCAGGACGGAGCTAATGGCCATCTCTGACGCAGCTAGGTACAGGTATAGCTTTTCACCAGGTATTGGCTTTGACAGGACCTGAGTATCTACCAGGTATATCTTCGAAGGCTCGTTGGCATTCACTCGTCCACACGAAGTGTTTGTTGAGGTGTAGCTTGTTGGCCTTGGCTATTTCTTTGTACCTCCGTGTGTTTGCTTTGATTGCCTCGAAGAATGGACGATTTTGGTCGCCAGACCTGGAGATGAATCTGTTCAGGGCTGCCATGCACCCCGTCAACCTTTGAATTTTTTGCACGGAATCGGGCACGCCCATCTCGATTATGCATTGGACCTGCGTCGGGTTGACCTCAATTCCTCGCTAACTCACCAGGTGCCCCAGGAATTTTCCGGAGTGTACGCCGAAGCTGGTCTTCTTAGGGTTCAACTTCATGTTGTAGTAGCGCAGTATGTCGAAGGTCTTCTTTAGGTGGTCAAGGTGATCCTCCTTTCTCAGACTCTTGACAACTATGTCGTCCACGTACACCTCCATGGGCTCGCCAATGTGTTGGTCGAACATTTTATTCACCAGCCTTTGGTAGGTAGCTCCGGTGTTGATGAGTCCGAACGGCATCCTTTCCCAGTAATACATGTTTTTGTTGGTGTAGAACGTCGTATGTTCCTGGTCATCTGGGTGCAGTGCTATCTGGTGATAGCCTGCAAAAGCATCCATGAATGTCATCATCTCATGGCCAGCGGTGCTATCTACAAGCTGATCAATGTGTGGTAGTGGGAAGTTGTCCTTCGGGCATACCTTGTTCAGGTCCGTGAAGTCGATGCAGAGTCTCCATGTCCCGTTGTGTTTCTTCACCAGGACGGGGTTCGCAACCCACTGCGGACATAAAGCTTCCTTGATCAGCTTGTTGTCTAGCAACTTCTCCACCTCGACGGTCAGAGCTGCGTATTTGTCCGGTCCATATTTTCTTCATTTTTAGCATACTGGTCTCCTCATCGGATCTATGTTAAGTCGGTGGCAAGCATGTTCCAATGGGATTCCCGTCATGTCTTCATGAGACCAGGCAAACACGTCCAAGTTGGACATCAGGAATAACTCCATCCTTGACCGGTACGATTCAGGTAACTCAGAACCTATAAAAAGTTCTAAGTCCCTTTCCGGGTCCACCGGGAGTGCCGTCAGCTCTTCCATCAGGGTGACTTTTCTTTTTTTATTTTTCCACCTCGAATCGCTGATGAACTCATCCCACTCCTCTTGTGACATCTGTGTGGGTTCATGACCTAGGCGCGGTTCGAGGACATCAGCATGGTTCTCAACCTGGACAGGTTCCTCAGCTGTGAGTACCTCCGGGAGTTCGTTAGTTTGGAGAGGTTCTGTAACTTGGGGAGTTGGGTCAACATCCATTTGCACTGGTTCTTGACCTCCCGCAGGTCCCTTGTCCACCTCCATGGGCGCAGGTAGTGAGTCTTGCGCTGGTTCTTGTACTTGGCCAGTTTGAATTTCCTCCACTCCTTCCATGGGCGCCAGTCGTGTGACTTGCGCAGGTTCTGGTACTTGGTCAATTTGTGCCTCTTCCGGCTGATCGCCTACCTCCATCAACTCAGTTTCGACTGAGACGACATCTAGGATGTTTGGCTCGTCTGCTGAGGGGTGTCTTCCGTCTTCAAGCGTATGTACCTGCATTTTTTTTTAACAACTTCCATCTTCTAGCTCGCCGAATTCATTGGGGGTGGTAGCTCATCGAGCTCGTCGGGGGTGGTAGCTTGTCGAGCTCGTCGGGGGGTGATAGCTCGTCGAGCTTGTCGGGGGTAGCTTACTGAGTTCGTCGAGGGTGGTAGCTCATCAAGCTAGTTGGGGGTAGCTCGTCGAGCTTGTCGGGGGTGGTAGCTCGTCGAGCTTGTCGGGGGTAGCTCGCCAAGTTCATCGAGGGTGGTAGCTCATCGAGCTCGTCGGGGGTGATAGCTCGTCGAGCTCGTCGGGGGTAGCTCGCCGAGCTCATCGGGGGTGGTAGCTCATTGAGCTCATCGGGGGCAGCTCGCCGAGCTCGTCGGGGGTGGTAGCTCATCGAGCTCATCGGAGGTAGCTCGCCGAGCTCATCGGGGGTGGTAGCTCGTCGAGCTCATCGGGGGTAGCTCGCCGAGGTGGTCGGGGGTGGTAGCTCATCGGGGTCATTCGCGAGGTCCCTTAGGGCGGGGTTTAAGTCCTCCTGAGTTACCACAACCCGCGGAGGTCGCGGAGCATTGCTCTTCTGAGGAGCTCAGCGCGAGGTCTCCCCCTCGACCTGGTCCTGGTTCCCCTCCTTCCACCTCCGCGTGTTCGCCGAGGTCTGTTCCTTAGGCATTTTGGGATTTTGGAGGGGGTAGCTCGTCGAAGGTCGCCAAGGTAGGTCACCGAGGTGGTGATCTTCCAGCTTGGGTGAACCTGTCTGGGTTTTCATCTAGCTTTACGTGTAACGAATAATCCGAAATCCGGTTTATTCATGTACACGCGTGCGTTTGAAAACTTTTTCCGGGTAGAAAATATAGATCCGAAAATCGGGGTTTTTACCCAAAAATCCGGGTTTTCGTCCAAGGGATGAAAATGTGTGTGTATCTTCAAGTGTTCTTGAGCTTTGTCAAGAACACCTTCAAATCTTCAAATCTTCAAGCAAACCCTAATCTCCCACTCTCAAATTTTTTGGTTCAATGAACCCTTCCTCTAGCGCCAAATTATTGATAGAATTTACTAACGATGTTTGTTTATGTGGCTTTATAACATATGCAATCCTATCAAACAATAATCCAAAATTTATGTTCTTGGATATAATTTAGAGAGAGAAATGAGAGCTTAGAGAGAGAAAGTAAAATGTGTATTATGATTGGAATTGTGTGAATAGTACAAGAGAGGCGTTATTTATAGGTGTGCAAGTGTGAGGTGGCACCTTACGAGCCTATTTGGCTTTCGGTGTTGACGAAGGTTCGTAACCTTCGCCTTGGTCCCTCACAATGCACCCTTTACCAGGTCCTTTCCTACTACATATCTATTCTCCCTATTTATACATCTGATATTTGGGCTCTCGAGCTGGGCGAGGTCCTTGGGCGAGCTCCTTAGGTGAGCTCCTTAGGTGAGCTTCATGGGCGAGCTGCCTCTTTGTGGGCGAGCTCCCCTGCGAGCTTCTAGGCGAGCTTCCGGGCTAGCTCCTCTGTGTTGGCTAGCTCGCCCATGTTGGCTAGCTCCATGTTGGCTAGCTCCTCCATGTTGGCTAGCACCTCCGTGTTGGCTAGCGTTTCCGTGTTGGCTAGCTCCTCCGTGTTGGCTAGCTCCTCCATGTTGGCTAGCTCCCTCATGTTGGCTAGCTCCATGTTGGCTAGCACCTCCGTGTTGGCTAGCACCTCCGTGTTGGCTAGCTCCTCCGTGTTGGCTAGCTCCTCCATGTTGGCTAGCTCCCCCATGTTGGCTAGCTCCATGTTGGCTAGCTCCCCCATGTTGGCTAGCTCCTCCATGTTGACTAGCTCCTCCATGTTGGCTAGCTCCTCCGTGTTGGCTAGCTTATTCTTCATTTATTCTCGTAATCCTTTACCAGTAGTTTGCTTTAGTTCGCCTATCAACACTATAGTCTAACAAGAGACAGACACATGAGAAGCATATACCCTCCTACTAGATATGGTCATGCTGATATGGTGTCCTATGCCCTGATAACCGCTGAAGAGGTGGAGCATCAGGAACCACAAAGCTATGTTGAAGTTGTGTCAGGTAAAGACAAGGAGAGATGGATATTGTCCATGACTGAGGAACTTCAGTCATTAGAAAAGAACAACACTTGGATCTTAGTGAACAAAGTTCAGGGACAAAAGGTAGTCAGTTCCATGTGGATCTTCAAGAAGAAATCTGAAATGGGGTCAGGAGGAAGAGAGAAGCTGAGATATAAGGCAAGGCTTGTTGCCAGAGGCTTCACTCAGAGAGAGGGGGTAGACTTCAATGAGGTATTCTCACCAGTGGTAAAACACTGTTCAATCAGAATCCTATTGTCAAAGGTAGCTCAGGAGGACTTGGAGCTTCAGCAGTTAGATGTCAAGACAGCCTTTCTACACGGAGACTTGGAAGAAACTATACAAATGCAACAACCTGAAGGTTTTATTCTACCTGGGAATCAGGATAAGGTGTGTCTACTGAAGAAATCATTATATGGACTGAAGCAAAGTCTGAGGCAATGGTACAAGAAGTTTGATAGTTTTATGATCTCCATAGGCTTTACAAGATGCAGGTATGGTAGTTGTGTCTATCTTGAAAAACAAGGGAAGGAAGTACTCACATATCTGCTGATCTATGTGGATGACATGTTGGTTGCAAGTAAGAGTCCTGAAAGAATTCAGAGATTGAAGGTAAAACTGAGTAGCACATTTGACATGAAGGATCTGGGTATGGCTAAGAGGATACTGGGGATGGAAATTATCAGAGATAAGGACAAAGGGAGGTTGTTCTTAACTCAGAAGGATTACATCCTGAAGATACTCAGAAGGTTCAACATGCATGAAGCCAGAGTTGTATCTACACCCCTTGGTCAACAGTTCAAACTGACATCAAGTCAGTGTCCGAAGTCAGAAGAAGAGAAGACACACATGAGTAAAATCCCTTACTCAAATGGGATAGATAGCATCATGTATGGTATGGTGTGCAGTAGGCCAGATTTAGCACATTCAGTCAGTGTGGTCAGTAGATTTATGGCAATTCCGGGAAAGACACACTGGGAGGCTTTTAAGTGGATAATGAGATACTTAAAAGGAACTGAGAATCTGAGGTTACTCTTCGAGAAGACTAAGGATGACACTCAACCACTTCAGGGGTATGTGGACTCAGATTATGCTGGAAGCATTGATACGAGGAAATCCTTATCAGGATATGTGTTCACATTATATGGTACAGCAATCAGCTGGAGAGCAGTACTTCTGTCAGTAGTGGCACTCTCAACTACTGAGGCTGAGTATATTGCGATGACTGAAGCAGTGAAGGAAGCAATGTGGCTCAAGGGTATGATTAAAGAATTTGGAATCAGACAAAAGGAAGTTGCAGTTCAGTGTGACAATCAGAGCACAATTCATTTGGTTAAGCATCATGTCTTTCATGAAAGGTCAAAGCATATTAATGTCAGACTTCATTTTGTGAGAGATGTGGTGGAAAGGAAAGTGATTTCAGTGCAGAAGGTTTCCACTGAGGACAATGCTGCGGATATGCTGACTAAGGTCTTACCTATTTCCAAATTCAGATATTGCTTGGAGCTGATCAAGCTGCGGTCATGGGATGTACCATGAGCTTGGTCCTGAGGTGGAGTGTGGAATGGGGGAAACTCACTTACTTTAAGGTGGAGAATTGTTAAGTGTAAAGATAAGCTGAGTTTGAGTACTGAAGATTAGTCAGGAATCCTGATCCTGAGTATTGGATCCGGAGGAATATTCCTGAGGAAAGCATCCTGAGCCTGAAGGAAGACTTGATCCTGAGTCAGGAGTGTTCTGATCCTGACACTCATCCTGAATGTCATCCTGAGTGGTCAGATCAGTGAAGACACTGAAGACTCAGTAGAACTGAAGACAAATCCTTTGAGATCATCCTGAGCTGAGAATCACCTACTCCCTGAGTCACTCAGCATGAAGGCGATCCTGAGCTGACATTTATGAAAACAGAGCATGGCAAAGGCGACTTCACCAGAGTGATAAAGTCGGTTATTTGGGCAGCTGGCGGAGCAATCTCATTAAACGCCGGAACAGTTATTCAAGGCGGTTATAACCATACGAATTTCGTTGATTGGTTAAGAGCTCAAAGGCGGTTAAGGGTCTGATCTATAAATATGTATTCATTCCAGTTTTTCAGAGAGTGCTTCATTCTAAATCTTAGAGAGAGAGAGCTTGTATTCTGTAAACATTATTCATCCATTAGTGAAGTGAGCCAACCCCATCCGTGGACGTAGATCAATTTGATCGAACCACGTAAATTGCTTGTTCTTCATATTTCCTGATTATTTCTGTTGAGTGTGTTCATCCGGCAAGTTCTTCCAATTGCTCTGAAAACTTCAAGTCTTATTGAGTTCGATTCATTCTCGGTCATTTTCACAATAATTGGCGCCGTCTGTGGGAAAAGGAGAAGGAATCGACTGGTTAATCATCAATCATGGCATCTACCAAGCTGGATTTTGAGAAATTCACTGGAGCAAACGATTTTGGTTTGTGGAAGATCAAGATGAAGGCTCTCTTGACTCATCATGGGCTGGCCAATGCTCTGAAGCCTGAAGATCAATGGCCATCGTCTTCATCAGAAAATCCAAGCAAGAAACAAGAAATATTGGAAAAGGCACATAGCACAATCATCTTGTGCTTGGGGGATAAGCCTCTGAGGGAGGTGTGCAAGGAGAATACAGCCATTGAGGTTTGGAGTAAGCTGGAGAAGGTGTATCAGACTAAGTCTGTCACCATAAGTTGTTCATGAGGAATTCAACAAGGCTACTGATGATCTTGAGAACCTGGGAGTGGAAATTGATGATGATGATAAGGCTTTGATGCTCCTGAATTCTTTGCCTAAATCCTTTGAGAATTTTAAGGATACCTTACTATTTGGGAGGCAGGATAAATTGTCCTTTGATGATATTCTGGGTGCACTGAAAATAAAGTCTATTCAGCTACAAGCTGATAAGAAAAAATTCAATTCAGGCTGAAGGATTGAATGTCAGTTTCAAGAAGGGCAAGAAAGATTTTCAGAACAAGAAGAAGAAGAACACAAAGGGGCCAAAATCTGGTGATTTTGTTGAGAAGAGGAAATGTTTTGCTTGTCACAAAACTCATCATCTCAAGAAGAATTGCCCTGACAGAAATAGGAATCAGGGAGAAAAACAAAAGGCTGATATAACTGTTGCTGCTGAAGGTGGGTATGATAGTGCTGAGGTGTTAACGGTTACTAACCTGAAACTGAATGATGAGTGGGTACTAGATTCTGGATGATCATTCCATATGTGCCCTGATGAATCATTATTCAGGGAGTTGAGGAGGTTTGATGGAGGCTCAGTTGTGCTAGGCAATAATCAGACATGTAAGGTGAAGGGGAGTGGTTCTGTCAGGTTGAAGCTGAAAGATGGAGTAGATAAGATACTCTCAAATGTGAGGCTGGTGCCAGAACTGAAGAGAAATCTGATCTCCCTGGGTTCATTGAATTAACTGGGTTATGAGTTCAACACTGAGGATGGTTATATCCTGATAACCAAAGGTAAGAAGGTATTCATGAAAGGCAAGAAAGTCAATGGGTTGTATATCCTGATTGGAAGCACTTCTTCAGGGTCAACAAACAATGTTATGGACAACACTGAGGCAATGATATGGCATAAAAGGTTGGGCCATATTGGAGAAAGGGGGCTCCAAGAACTTTCAAAGCAGAAGGCGTTTGGGGAAGGAAAGGTGATGAAATTAGATTTTTGTGACAATTGTGTCCTGGGCAAATCCAAGAAAATCCCATTCCCTAAAGGTAAGAAGACTATTGATGCACCTCTGGATTATGTTCATTCTGATATCTGGGGACCAGCAAAGGTGGAGACTCATGGAGTTGGAAGATACTTCATGACAGTCATTGATGACTTCAGTAGGAAAGTATGGGTATTCATACTGAAGCAGAAGAGTGAGGCCTTGGCAAGGTTCAGGGATTGGGTCAGTGAACAAGAAAATAAGAGAGGAAGATCCATTAAACATATCAGGACTGATAATGGATTGGAGTATGTATCAGAGGAGTTCAACAATTTCTGCAAGGAAAGGGGGATCACTAGACACAGGACTGTTCCTGCAAATCCTCAGCAAATGGTTTGACTGAGAGCATGAATAGGACAATCCTAGACAAGGTCAGGAGTATGTTGTCAGATGCAAAGCTACCCAAGGTGTTTTGGGGGGGGAAGCAGTCAGTACAGCTTGTTATCTTATTAACAAGTCACCTTCCTCAGCAATTGAGTTCAGGACACCTGATGAGCTGTGGTATGGGAGGATCTCGGACTACAATAACCTGAAGGTATTTGGTTGTTCAGCTTTTGCCCACATCAGGCAGGATAAGCTGGAACCTAGAGCACTGAGATGTATCTTCTTAGGATATCCTAAGGGAGTGAAAGGATACAAGTTATGGTGCTTGGAACCTGGACATAAAAGGTGTATTGTCATTAGAGATATGACTTTCAACGAGAAAGTCATGGGATACAATCAGCGCATCAGCATACACGACTCAGATGGTATACTTTCAGGAGATGGATCTCAGGTTGAGATGGAGACTCCTGAAAGGAACTCGGGACAAGGAGTTTTTTTAGGCAGGTGAAATCTCAGGAAGGACTCAAGAGGAGTCAGAGGAAAGTGATACTGACGACCATTCTGACCACTCAATTTCAGATACTGAAGGCCATGATCTCAGAAACTATATGTTGATAGAATTTACTAACGATGTTTGTTTATGTGGCTTTATAACATATGCAATCCTATCAAACAATAATCCAAAATTTATGTTCTTGGATATAATATAGAGAGAGAAATGAGAGCTTAGAGAGAGAAAGTAAAATGTGTATTATGATTGGAATTGTGTGAATAGTACAAGAGAGGCCTTATTTATAGGTGTGCAAGTGTGAGGTGGCACCTTACGAGCCTATTTGGCTTCCGGTGTTGACGAAGGTTCGTAACCTTCACCTTGGTCTCTCACAATGCACCCTTTACCAGGTCCTTTCCTATTACATATCTATTCTCCCTATTTATACATCTGATATTTGGGATCTCGAGCTGGGCGAGGTCCTTGGCGAGGTCCTTAGGCGAGCTCCTGTGGCAAGCTCCTTAGGTGAGCTTCATGGGCGAGCTGCCCCTTTGTGGGTGAGCTCCCCTGCGAGCTTCTAGGTGAGCTTCCGGGCTAACTCCTATGTGTTGGATAGCTCCCCCATGTTGGCTAGCTCCATGTTGGCTAGCACCTCCGTGTTGGCTAGCACCTCCGTGTTGGCTAGCTCCTCCGTGTTGGCTAGCTCCTCCATGTTGGCTAGCTCTCCCATGTTGGCTAGTTCCATGTTGGCTAGCTCCCCCATGTTGGCTAGCTCCATGTTGGCTAGCACCTCCGTGTTGGCTAGCTCCTCCATGTTGGCTAGCTCCTCCATGTTGGCTAGCTCCCCCATGTTGGCTAGCTCCATGTTGGCTAGCTCCTCCATGTTGGCTAGCTCCTCCGTGTTGGCTAGCTTCTTCATCATTTATTCTCGTAATCCTTTACTAGTAGTTTGCTTTAGTTCGCCTATCAACATTTGCCCCCCAGCTCGCTCACATCATGATATTTCTAATGTGTGGGCGAGCTGATTTATCTCTGTGGATGAAGGCTCGAGCGTTGGTGAACTATTTCTTGGTAAGGTGCCGAGCTTGCAGCCGAGCTTCATTGTGGCGGTTTGATCTGCCTTTCGCTCTGTCTTCTTCTTTGTGCTTATATTTTCTTGCGTTCATGCATAGATGCATCAAGTGTGGCTTCGCAGGATTCTATAACCGTGTAACGAATACATAGAAGGACGCTACAGGCCTCATTAAAAACCTACCCGTAAACCACCCTTGTGGATAAACCGGTCGTAGGGAAAAAAGAGTACCGTGCAATCCTTTCAGATACCCATAGGTTATTTGAATCTCTGCGTTCATTGCTCCAATCGTGCAGGTTGAGTGAGCACTGACTTCTTGTGTTTCTTCATACCTGCAAGTAGATACATGTGAAAAATAGTTCGCATCCAATATTTCTTTATACCTGGAATATTCAATGTATGGTTTCTCGGCGAGCGCTTCTGCTTTTGAGATGTCACCGTTCACTCTGGTTGAGGGATAGATTATTCCTACAGTTGGTGAATGTGCCCCCAACTGTTTATATTTTTCGCACGTTATTGTCTTTTACTAGCTCGTTTACATATTTTTCGGGTACTCAATTGTTCGTCTTACTCTACTTTTGAGAAGCGAATCCTCCATTTTTTGTCACTTAGGACTACGAATTGTATCTCTATTTTAGTAGTACGTATTCTTCGTCTTACGCCACTTAGGGCCGCGAATCGCTCGTCTTAAACCACTTGGGGTAGCGAGTTGTTCTTTATTTAATTCACGTTGGGCAATTGGGTTTCATGAACCTTGCCTTAGACGTTTTCCGTCTTTTTCGCAAATTTTTCTAACTTAAGGCAGTTGGTGCTTGATAACCCTTTAGGAAGGGTACCTTCGCGACCTTGGGCACTTTGACCTTTGCCTACGAGGGTTTAGATTATAACGTTTGGGACCTTGGTCCTTGCGTATTGTGAAGCTTCGAACAGTTTGGATGTCTCGCGAACCTTCGAAGAGTTGGAAATTTTCGCGAGGTTGGGCACCTTCGCGAACCTTCGAAGAGTTGGAAATTTTCGCGAGGTTGGGGGACCTTCGCGACCTTCGAAGAGTTGGAAATTTTCTCGAGGTTGGGGGACCTTCGTGAGGTTGGGCACCTTCGCGAACCTTCGAAGAGTTGGAAATTTTCGCGAGGTTGGGAGACCTTCGCGAGGTTGGGCACCTTCGCGAACCTTCAAAGAGTTGGAAATTTTCGCTAGGTTGGGGGACCTTCGTGAGGTTGGGCACCTTCGCGAACCTTCGAAGAGTTGGAAATTTTTGTGAGGTTGGGCACCTTCGCGAACCTTCAAAGAGTAGGAAATTTTTGCGAGGTTGGGGGACCTTCGGCTAGTCTATTACAGAATCCTAGTCTATTGATAAAACTTTTTCAAGTGGGCCGCACTCCAGGTGTATGACGAGGTGTTGCCTTCTGCGTCTTCGAGGTCATAGATGCCGTTTGGCCAGGCTGTGGTAACCCGGAACGGTCCTTCCCAGTTTGACTCGAACACACCAGGTAGGGCTATCAGTTTCTTTTTCAGCACCAGGTCTCCGACCTTGAACTCTCGGGTCTCGGACCTGAGAATTGTAGTATTTTTCTGCTCTACGCTTGTAGGTGGCGTTCTTCATTTCTGACGAAGCTCAGGTCTCTTCGATCAGGTCTTTCTCTACTGCCAGGGCTTCGTCATTCTTTTCTTCGTCATATCCTACCACCTTCCAAGTCTTGTTCTGGACTTCAACCGGGACTACGGCTTCAGTCCCGAGGCTAGGGCAAATGGGGTCTCTCCGGTGCTGGCTCGATATGATGTTCTGTAAGACCACAAGACCTCAAGGAGTTCGTCTGCCCAGCTCCCTTTCTTTTCTTTGAGACGGAGCTTCAATATGTGTTTCAGGATTTTGTTCACCGCCTCGACCTGACCTTTTGACTGTGGATGGTAAGGGGTTGAGTAGTGCTTCTTGATGTTCCATGAACTGCAGAAGTTTCTCAACTTTTGACAGTCGAACTGCCTTCCGTTATCTGTGATGATCGACTACGGAAGTTCGAACCTACAGATCAGGTTCTTCCATATGAAGCCGATCATCTTTTCTTGCATTATTGTTGTGAGAGCTTCGGCCTCAGCCCACTTAGTGTAGTAGTCTACTGCTACAACAGCAAACTTTACACCGCCTCTACCAGGTGGAAATGGGCCGATCAAGTCGATACCCCATTCTGCGAAAGGCCTTGGGCTGAAAACCGACTTCAGCTGGTTGGCTGGGGAGTGGATATTAGGTGCGTAAAGTTGGCACTTTCGGCACCTCCGTGCGAAGCTAATGGCATCCTTGCGAAGAGTGGGCCAGTAGTACCCTTGTCTGATCGTCTTGTATGCCAAAGCTTTCCCCCCAGCGTGACTTCCGCAAATTCCTTCGTGGATTTCTGCTAACACCTCGGACCCCTGTTTTTTAGTTAGGCACTTGAGTAGGGGTAGAGAGAACCCACGTTTGTAGAGTTGGCCATCCAGCAGCGTGTATCTGGCAGCTTGCTTTACTAGCCGACTAGCTTCCCAGGTATCTTCGGGGGTTGTTCCATCCTTTAAGTATTTTTGGATCGGAGTGCACCAATCTTCACCATCTTCGCTGTCCTCCTGCCCCCCACTCGAGGTCTGATTTACTTTGTAATCGGACGTCGAGGGGTTTTTCGGCATGGTGATTACAACCTCCGTGAATTCAGCTTCGCCGTTACTGGTAGCTAGTCGGGCTAGGGCATCTGCTTGCGTGTTTTCCAGCCGCGGTATCTGATTGATGTAAACCTGCATAAACATCGAGATCAGATGCGCGGCTATCTTCTGGTAGGTCATCATCTGCTGATCTTTTGCCTCATACTCCCCCCGGACTTGGGATAATATTAGCTGGGAATCTCCGAAAATTTGAAGATTGGTTGCCCCCACAGCTAATGATACCCTAAGTTCAGCTATCAAAGCTCATTGTTGGTTGCTCGGAAGTCGAACCGGATTGCGGAGGTGAAGACTTGTCTGTCCGGGCTGATCAGGACTACGTCGGCGCCTGCTGCTGTGCGGGTCGATGATCCGTCTACGTAGAGGTACCACGGAGCTATGCGCCCCCTCATTGTATCTTGTGGGAAAGTTAGCTCGACGATAAAGTCGGCGAGCGCTTGTCCCTTGATTACTGTTCGGGGTGCGTAGGTTATACCGTATTGGCTCATCTCTAGTTACCATTTCAGCAGAAGTCCGGTGGTGTCTGGGCGTTGTAGTATTTGACGTAGTGGGAACGTCGTCAGCACCTCTACCGGGTGGTCAAAGAAGTAAGGCCTCAATTTTCTAACACTCATCACCAGTGCATAAACCTGCTTCTCCGTTGGGGTGTATCGCAACTCAGCTTCGTGTAAGACTTGGCTTATGTAGTACACTGGTAGGTGTGTTTTCGCCTCTTCTCGGACCAGGACGGAGCTAATGGCCATCTCTGACGCAGCTAGGTACAGGTATAGCTTTTCACCAGGTATTGGCTTTGACAGGACCTGAGTATCTACCAGGTATATCTTCGAAGGCTCGTTGGCATTCACTCGTCCACACGAAGTGTTTGTTGAGGTGTAGCTTGTTGGCCTTGGCTATTTCTTTGTACCTCCGTGTGTTTGCTTTGATTGCCTCGAAGAATGGACGATTTTGGTCGCCAGACCTGGAGATGAATCTGTTCAGGGCTGCCATGCACCCCGTCAACCTTTGAATTTTTTGCACGGAATCGGGCACGCCCATCTCGATTATGCATTGGACCTGCGTCGGGTTGACCTCAATTCCTCGCTAACTCACCAGGTGCCCCAGGAATTTTCCGGAGTGTACGCCGAAGCTGGTCTTCTTAGGGTTCAACTTCATGTTGTAGTAGCGCAGTATGTCGAAGGTCTTCTTTAGGTGGTCAAGGTGATCCTCCTTTCTCAGACTCTTGACAACTATGTCGTCCACGTACACCTCCATGGGCTCGCCAATGTGTTGGTCGAACATTTTATTCACCAGCCTTTGGTAGGTAGCTCCGGTGTTGATGAGTCCGAACGGCATCCTTTCCCAGTAATACATGTTTTTGTTGGTGTAGAACGTCGTATGTTCCTGGTCATCTGGGTGCAGTGCTATCTGGTGATAGCCTGCAAAAGCATCCATGAATGTCATCATCTCATGGCCAGCGGTGCTATCTACAAGCTGATCAATGTGTGGTAGTGGGAAGTTGTCCTTCGGGCATACCTTGTTCAGGTCCGTGAAGTCGATGCAGAGTCTCCATGTCCCGTTGTGTTTCTTCACCAGGACGGGGTTCGCAACCCACTGCGGACATAAAGCTTCCTTGATCAGCTTGTTGTCTAGCAACTTCTCCACCTCGACGGTCAGAGCTGCGTATTTGTCCGGTCCATATTTTCTTCATTTTTAGCATACTGGTCTCCTCATCGGATCTATGTTAAGTCGGTGGCAAGCATGTTCCAATGGGATTCCCGTCATGTCTTCATGAGACCAGGCAAACACGTCCAAGTTGGACATCAGGAATAACTCCATCCTTGACCGGTACGATTCAGGTAACTCAGAACCTATAAAAAGTTCTAAGTCCCTTTCCGGGTCCACCGGGAGTGCCGTCAGCTCTTCCATCAGGGTGACTTTTCTTTTTTTATTTTTCCACCTCGAATCGCTGATGAACTCATCCCACTCCTCTTGTGACATCTGTGTGGGTTCATGACCTAGGCGCGGTTCGAGGACATCAGCATGGTTCTCAACCTGGACAGGTTCCTCAGCTGTGAGTACCTCCGGGAGTTCGTTAGTTTGGAGAGGTTCTGTAACTTGGGGAGTTGGGTCAACATCCATTTGCACTGGTTCTTGACCTCCCGCAGGTCCCTTGTCCACCTCCATGGGCGCAGGTAGTGAGTCTTGCGCTGGTTCTTGTACTTGGCCAGTTTGAATTTCCTCCACTCCTTCCATGGGCGCCAGTCGTGTGACTTGCGCAGGTTCTGGTACTTGGTCAATTTGTGCCTCTTCCGGCTGATCGCCTACCTCCATCAACTCAGTTTCGACTGAGACGACATCTAGGATGTTTGGCTCGTCTGCTGAGGGGTGTCTTCCGTCTTCAAGCGTATGTACCTGCATTTTTTTTTAACAACTTCCATCTTCTAGCTCGCCGAATTCATTGGGGGTGGTAGCTCATCGAGCTCGTCGGGGGTGGTAGCTTGTCGAGCTCGTCGGGGGGTGATAGCTCGTCGAGCTTGTCGGGGGTAGCTTACTGAGTTCGTCGAGGGTGGTAGCTCATCAAGCTAGTTGGGGGTAGCTCGTCGAGCTTGTCGGGGGTGGTAGCTCGTCGAGCTTGTCGGGGGTAGCTCGCCAAGTTCATCGAGGGTGGTAGCTCATCGAGCTCGTCGGGGGTGATAGCTCGTCGAGCTCGTCGGGGGTAGCTCGCCGAGCTCATCGGGGGTGGTAGCTCATTGAGCTCATCGGGGGCAGCTCGCCGAGCTCGTCGGGGGTGGTAGCTCATCGAGCTCATCGGAGGTAGCTCGCCGAGCTCATCGGGGGTGGTAGCTCGTCGAGCTCATCGGGGGTAGCTCGCCGAGGTGGTCGGGGGTGGTAGCTCATCGGGGTCATTCGCGAGGTCCCTTAGGGCGGGGTTTAAGTCCTCCTGAGTTACCACAACCCGCGGAGGTCGCGGAGCATTGCTCTTCTGAGGAGCTCAGCGCGAGGTCTCCCCCTCGACCTGGTCCTGGTTCCCCTCCTTCCACCTCCGCGTGTTCGCCGAGGTCTGTTCCTTAGGCATTTTGGGATTTTGGAGGGGGTAGCTCGTCGAAGGTCGCCAAGGTAGGTCACCGAGGTGGTGATCTTCCAGCTTGGGTGAACCTGTCTGGGTTTTCATCTAGCTTTACGTGTAACGAATAATCCGAAATCCGGTTTATTCATGTACACGCGTGCGTTTGAAAACTTTTTCCGGGTAGAAAATATAGATCCGAAAATCGGGGTTTTTACCCAAAAATCCGGGTTTTCGTCCAAGGGATGAAAATGTGTGTGTATCTTCAAGTGTTCTTGAGCTTTGTCAAGAACACCTTCAAATCTTCAAATCTTCAAGCAAACCCTAATCTCCCACTCTCAAATTTTTTGGTTCAATGAACCCTTCCTCTAGCGCCAAATTATTGATAGAATTTACTAACGATGTTTGTTTATGTGGCTTTATAACATATGCAATCCTATCAAACAATAATCCAAAATTTATGTTCTTGGATATAATTTAGAGAGAGAAATGAGAGCTTAGAGAGAGAAAGTAAAATGTGTATTATGATTGGAATTGTGTGAATAGTACAAGAGAGGCGTTATTTATAGGTGTGCAAGTGTGAGGTGGCACCTTACGAGCCTATTTGGCTTTCGGTGTTGACGAAGGTTCGTAACCTTCGCCTTGGTCCCTCACAATGCACCCTTTACCAGGTCCTTTCCTACTACATATCTATTCTCCCTATTTATACATCTGATATTTGGGCTCTCGAGCTGGGCGAGGTCCTTGGGCGAGCTCCTTAGGTGAGCTCCTTAGGTGAGCTTCATGGGCGAGCTGCCTCTTTGTGGGCGAGCTCCCCTGCGAGCTTCTAGGCGAGCTTCCGGGCTAGCTCCTCTGTGTTGGCTAGCTCGCCCATGTTGGCTAGCTCCATGTTGGCTAGCTCCTCCATGTTGGCTAGCACCTCCGTGTTGGCTAGCGTTTCCGTGTTGGCTAGCTCCTCCGTGTTGGCTAGCTCCTCCATGTTGGCTAGCTCCCTCATGTTGGCTAGCTCCATGTTGGCTAGCACCTCCGTGTTGGCTAGCACCTCCGTGTTGGCTAGCTCCTCCGTGTTGGCTAGCTCCTCCATGTTGGCTAGCTCCCCCATGTTGGCTAGCTCCATGTTGGCTAGCTCCCCCATGTTGGCTAGCTCCTCCATGTTGACTAGCTCCTCCATGTTGGCTAGCTCCTCCGTGTTGGCTAGCTTATTCTTCATTTATTCTCGTAATCCTTTACCAGTAGTTTGCTTTAGTTCGCCTATCAACACTATAGTCTAACAAGAGACAGACACATGAGAAGCATATACCCTCCTACTAGATATGGTCATGCTGATATGGTGTCCTATGCCCTGATAACCGCTGAAGAGGTGGAGCATCAGGAACCACAAAGCTATGTTGAAGTTGTGTCAGGTAAAGACAAGGAGAGATGGATATTGTCCATGACTGAGGAACTTCAGTCATTAGAAAAGAACAACACTTGGATCTTAGTGAACAAAGTTCAGGGACAAAAGGTAGTCAGTTCCATGTGGATCTTCAAGAAGAAATCTGAAATGGGGTCAGGAGGAAGAGAGAAGCTGAGATATAAGGCAAGGCTTGTTGCCAGAGGCTTCACTCAGAGAGAGGGGGTAGACTTCAATGAGGTATTCTCACCAGTGGTAAAACACTGTTCAATCAGAATCCTATTGTCAAAGGTAGCTCAGGAGGACTTGGAGCTTCAGCAGTTAGATGTCAAGACAGCCTTTCTACACGGAGACTTGGAAGAAACTATACAAATGCAACAACCTGAAGGTTTTATTCTACCTGGGAATCAGGATAAGGTGTGTCTACTGAAGAAATCATTATATGGACTGAAGCAAAGTCTGAGGCAATGGTACAAGAAGTTTGATAGTTTTATGATCTCCATAGGCTTTACAAGATGCAGGTATGGTAGTTGTGTCTATCTTGAAAAACAAGGGAAGGAAGTACTCACATATCTGCTGATCTATGTGGATGACATGTTGGTTGCAAGTAAGAGTCCTGAAAGAATTCAGAGATTGAAGGTAAAACTGAGTAGCACATTTGACATGAAGGATCTGGGTATGGCTAAGAGGATACTGGGGATGGAAATTATCAGAGATAAGGACAAAGGGAGGTTGTTCTTAACTCAGAAGGATTACATCCTGAAGATACTCAGAAGGTTCAACATGCATGAAGCCAGAGTTGTATCTACACCCCTTGGTCAACAGTTCAAACTGACATCAAGTCAGTGTCCGAAGTCAGAAGAAGAGAAGACACACATGAGTAAAATCCCTTACTCAAATGGGATAGATAGCATCATGTATGGTATGGTGTGCAGTAGGCCAGATTTAGCACATTCAGTCAGTGTGGTCAGTAGATTTATGGCAATTCCGGGAAAGACACACTGGGAGGCTTTTAAGTGGATAATGAGATACTTAAAAGGAACTGAGAATCTGAGGTTACTCTTCGAGAAGACTAAGGATG
>JAPKLY010002605.1:0-23486 GCA_026898435.1 Prunella vulgaris | reverse complement strand
CTCAGTCCTCAGAACGGACTTGTTCAGGGCCGACTTCAGAACAACTTCTCCATCACAGAGAGACTGGAGATAATCCTTCTCAGTCCCAAACCCATACTCGATAGGGCTTCGTCCAGAATTGGTAAGATTAAACACCTCCTTAATCTTCTGCCTGAGGTTGAGAGTGACCCACCTCCTGCTCATCTCATCTTCGCCATCCTTCCCCTTCACACAAGAAGTCAGGGGAATGCACGTCTCCCACTCTTGGGAATCCTTGTTCTGTGCCATTTTGAGGTAAAAGGCAGCAACAAGACGGGAACGGAGTCTCTGAGGTCTTGCTGTGATAAATCGCATAAGTCCTGCATTTTCAAAGAGTTCCTTCACAGGCAAGATGTCAGGATGATTAGAAGTGAAATCTCCAAACGGTTCCCAGTGATTTCTGAGATGAAATAGATTTCCAAAGAATGAATCCACAGAAGGTGAAGCCATAGATGAAGTTTTGAAGGTAAGAAGGAAATCGGTTTGCAGAGAGAAACAATATAAGAAAAGATTAGAGTGCGTAAAGGTTGCAATAACAAAAACTTCCCTTATTTATACAAAAATCCAGTTTTAATCGGATGGTCAGAAAATAATGACTTATGGGATTCAATGGTTAGATTTAAGACGCAAAATGCATGGCGCCTCTTCGGTTTTCAATAGCAATGAGTCAAAACTTTATCAAAAACTGTTCCCGCCCATTGTGCATTAAATGAGCGTCAGAGCATATCCATATTTAATTCAAATAATTTTCATTAAATAATAACTGAATATTAAATGAATGGCTGGGATTAAATGACAAAATAAATTGATTTGACAATACGGCAAACAGTATCATTGATGATGCAAGCAAGATAAGATGACTAGATAAAGATCAGGAAACGTACCAGTCAGTCAGATTTGTATTCTGACTGATACCACATGTGACTTATCAGGGTGACAACCCCTGAATTCAGTGTCCTAAAACTTAGTCAGTCTACACTGATCATCCTTTTCGTACTGAATGTTCCCACTACAACCATTCACATTTTCTCTGATATTCCTTCATCCTGAGTCCTAGTTAGTTATTCCCCCTGACCTTGTGCATTCTGATTAGAGATTCAGATTGAATATCCTAAGCCTGGGTCAAGGAGTCCTAACTCTACTGATAACTCAATAAATCTGGTTTCAGGCAAAGCCTTAGTCAGAATGTCAGCTCTCTGTTTATCAGTAGGGACTCTCTCCATCCTGATGTCCTTCTTCTCAACATGATCTCTGATAAAGTGATGCCTAATGTCCACATGCTTACACCTTGTGTGTAAGACTGGGTTTTGGATATGGGAATGGCACTATTATTATCACAATAAATTGGTACTTCAGTGGCCTCAATTTGGTAGTCTCTCAGTTGCTGTTTCAGCCAAAGAATCTGAGAACAACAACTGCCTGCCGCCATATACTCAGCCTCAGTAGTAGACGTTGCAACACTGGTTTGCTTCTTAGAAAACCAAGAAATCAGTTTACTCCCTAGAAACTGACATGTGCCTGTAGTTGATTTCCTATCAAGTCTACAACCTCCATAATCTGCAACTGAATATCCAGTCAGTTCTAGGTTATCATCAGAGGGATACCAAAGTCCTAGATTGATTGTACCTCTCAGGTATTTCAGTATCTTTTTGGCACTCTCTAGATGACTCTTCTTTGGATCAGACTGATACCTTGCACACACTCCAACTGCATAAGTGATGTCAGGACGACTTGCAGTCAGGTATAATAAGGATCCTATTAGTTCCCTATATTCAATCTGATTTACTGAGACTCCTTCTTTGTCAGGATCCAGCTTCTCATTTGTATTTATGGGAATAGGTGAGACTTTGCTGGACTGAACTCCGAATTTCTGAATCAAGTCTCTCGCATATTTAGACTGATTAATGAAGATTCCGGAGTCAGATTGCCTGACTTGGAGACCCAGAAAGAAATTCATTTCTCCCATCATTGGCATCTCAAATTTCCCAGTCATCAGCTTGGAGAATTTTTCACAGAGCTTCAGATTAGGAGATCCAAATATTATGTCATCCACATAAATCTGAACCAGAAGAATGTCCTCCCCTTCAGATATCCGGAAGAGGGTCCTGTCTACTGTTCCTTTCACGAACCAGTGGTCTATTAGGAATTGGGATAGTGTATCATACCAAGCTCTCGGAGCTTGCTTCAGGCCATAAAGAGCTTTCTTCAGGTGATATACCTTGTCACCAACTTCGAACCCTGGAGGTTGCTTAACATAGACCTCCTCGTTCAGTACACCATTCAGAAAAGCACTCTTCACGTCCATCTAATACACTTTGAACTTCTTGAATGTTGCATAAGCCAGAAACAACATGATTACTTCCAACCTTGCGACCGGAGCAAAGGTCTCATCATAGTCAATTCCTTCGGCCTGAGAGTAACCCTTTGCCACTAGTCTGTCCATATTCCTGACAACAACATTCTTTTTATCCCTCTTATTCTTAAAAACCCACTTGGTGCCAATAACACGTTGACGCCTAGGTCTCTCAACTAACTCCCAAACCTGATTTCGCTCAAACTGATTGAGCTCATCCTGCATAGCTAGGATCGAGTTGGGGTCAGCAAGAGCTTCTTCTATGCTCTTAGGTTCCTGATCACTCAGGAAATAACAAAACATAGCGCTCTCGCCAAAGGACAATCTCGTCCTGACCCGCTCATTGATATCACCAATGATATCAGCCAATGAGTGATCATCTAGTCACCGCCTCCTGCTGACAGCTGCACTGGGAGTTGCTGACGTCCCTTCGCCTTATCCTGAAATATTAGTCTCGACAATAACAGGCAAAGAAATAGAACGAGCAAGAGCAGGGGATACTGAGTTATTTTCCGAGGGTTGGGCAATATCAGAGACATTGTTTCCCCCTACAGTGTTGGACTCAGTAACTGTCTCAAGTGCAGAAGCATCATCACCGACAATATGTACCTCAGATTGAGTCTGTCCCTCCGTCTGAGACTCAACATTCTCCATGGCTGGGGCTTGCTGAGGGTTGTCCTAAGGTCCATCCTGATCTTCATCATCATCATCCCATTCTTTGGGAGTACTGACAAGTTTGATCTTCAATTCAGGATTTTTCAGGCTCAGTCTTGTTACTCTCTCGGTAACCCCCTCAGTGTAAGGACTCGGAACCTGTTTTCTACACACTGATGCAGTCTCATCAAACATAACCTGAGGTGTTTCCTCCACATAAAGGGTCCGACAGTTATACACCCTGAAAGCTTTACTGACTGAGGAGTATCCTAAGATCACTCCCTCATCAGATTTGCTATCAAAGGCTTTCAGCTGGTCTTTCCCATTGTTCAGGATGAAACACTTACACCCAAAAATATGGAAATAAGAGATGCGAGGCTTCCTCTTGTTCCAAGATCCATAAGGTGTCTGAGCATGTTGTTTGTTCAGCATAGATCGGTTTTGAGTGTAGCAGGAAGTGTTGATTGCTTTAGCCCAGTACTTCTTGGGCAGTCCTGACTCAGCCAGCACGGTCCTGGCTGCTTCCTTCAGGGTCCGATTTCTTCTTTCAGCTACCCCATTCTGCTGAGGGGTCCTGGCTGCAGAAGTCTCATGAGCTATACCATGGTTAGTACAAAAGTCAGTTATAATAGAGTTTATAAACTCTGTTCCTCGATCAGATCGGATCCTGACAATACTTTGACCTTGTTCAGTACTCAATTGCTTGAGTAACTCCAGAAGCTTGACCTGAGTCTCCTTCTTGTTCAGCAAGAAAATAACTCATGTGTACCTGGAATAATAATCAACAACAACAAGGGTATATTTCCTACCATTTATGCTGATAGGAGTAACTGGACCAAAGAGATCCATGTGCAGGAGCTGAAGCACTCTGTCAGTTGAGAAGGCTTCTTTCTCTTTGAATGAGGCTTTAGTTTGCTTGCCTTCTGATAGCTCCTTGAGAGTTACGTACCCAAGTGTAGGTTGATTTCAAGTAATAAAATTTCTCGGGAGACCGAGTGTCGAACCACAGGGAGATTTGGAAGAAAAAGATATTATCTAGTTGAGAGGTTTAAATAAAGTAACAAAATACTAGAGCTTCGGGATTCCACTTTAGATAAAAATACTAGAGTTATGATCTTGGTTATCTTTGATAACTCAATCGAAATCTAACAATCAAGTGATTTCAATCGGAAGATATAACTTTGAGCACATATAATACTTTTGAAAAGTACCTTTAGAAATTTGAACAAGTTTATAAAATCAATAGTTGATATGTAAAACTAAGCATTAGTTGTGCCAATAAGTCTACAACAAATCAAAGTAATGACACATCAAAACCTCTCTTAAAAACTCTTCAAATGACTAAAGGATTAAAACTTTGAAAATCTTTATTGAATAACCAAGAACATTACTAATACTTTACTAAAGCTTCATCCCTAACTCTAGTAAAATATTTAGCTACTCATACTAATACAATAAGAACTCATATTTCTAAGAGAGATACTAGACTAAGATAGAAGGATTACAAGGAAAATGGGATGCCTTCAAGGGTTGCTAAAGGGCTCTTTATATAGGCCTCCAAATAGTGAATCATGGAGACTTTAGGAACCAATTCACGTGGCCTGTAAACATCAATAATTTAATTGCCCTTGACTTCTGAATGAAAGTTTTAGGCCGTTGAATTAGCTTTCCAAGGAATCTAAGATCTCCAAAATTGGATCTCTAGATTGTGAGTTATGACCATAATAGTGGAGTTGGTAAAACTGGATTGTTTTTCTCCGCGAATTTATGGTGGTCTATTGAAAAACAGATATCTCAGCTTGCACAAAATCAACGCCTTTAATATTTCTACTGTGTCTTGATGAATTTCTTGGCTAACCAATGGATTTGGTCTTGTGTAAATTGGACTTTTGTGTGAATTATGGTGAATTATTTCCCAACATGTGTACTGAGATGGCGGAATTTTGAAGCCCTGCATTGATTGTCATTTTGACCATTGAAGCCGGAACTTTTGACACTTGATCCCTGAAGACAAGTTGTAGAGAAACAAATTAGTGATCAAATACAACTGGAATTGGTTCAATTGGTTTAGTGTGGCTCCAGATACTGTTCAAATACGAAAATGTGTTTTGAGTCCAAACATTGGACAGAATTGGAGTCTTCACTTATGAGTACAAATACAATCCAAACATGTAAAATTGGATCACTAAAGTGTCTTAAGTATTTAGTACATTGTCTTAGGTGTTCATATCATAAAATTTGGATAAATATAACTCCACTTAAGACCTCAACAATATACAATAGACATAATGGTTAGGTTGAATTATACATATGCTACTTATTTAAATAGAAAACATAAATACTTATAACTAATTAGAAAGTGTGAAATTATATATAAATAAGCTAAACAATACATTATAGTACACAAAATAAACACAAAATAGGTAAAGTACATGCATACTTAAACGCTAATCACCTTCCTGACATGCTCCGCACACGTGGTCTTTGCTAAAAACTTCATTAGGTAGACCATCTACAAGAGAAAGTCTAGAAATTTTGTTAATAATCTTGAAGTTTAAGTGACTCAGGCGTTTATGCCAAAGCTAACTGAGCTCAGAGGAGCTCTTAGCGACCAAACAAGTTTCAGGAGGGCCGCTCATGAAGTCAGCAAAATATACATTGCCCCTCCTGATACATGTAATCAGAACCTGTAGTGTAGATTTGTCCTTCACAAGACACATGTTAGATGTAAATTCTATACTATATCCTCGGACACAGAACTGACTGACCGAGAGTAAGTTATATCTCAGTCCCTCAACATATGATACATTCAGTACACGGACAGAGCCAATAACATGGGTTCAGAATCCCTTGGTGAAACCCTTAAGGTTATCACCAAAGGTTATCTGCGGGTCTTCTTGAGCTACATAATCCTGAAAGAGATCACGAAATCCGGTCATGTGCCTGGAACACCCTCAGTCCAAGTACCAGTCCTTTATCAGATCGTCCTTCCTCTTCTTGTAGCCCGCAGCGACCTGAAAAGAATCAAGCCTCAGGTACCCATCTCGTATTGGGTCCTACGCAGTCAGCCATACCCTTCGGGATCCAGATTTGTTTAACAATTCTGATGGCCTCAGAAGTGTAAACCTGTCTCCCAGAAACATCAACATACACAGTCCTCTTCTTCCTTGGTGCCTGGGAAGTTGAGGGTGTATAGGTGTCAGCCTGAGTTTCAGGGGCCCTGGATTGATTCCTGGGGGCGGACCTCCTGTTCCTCTTTGGCCTGGGTGCATTGGGCTGGGGTCTGTCCTTAGAAGGAGCAGCTTAGGCCTTACCTCTTGGCACTTGAGGTCTGGTCTGAGTGTTACAGGAGTAAGGTCTCCGTTGCCTTTCAGAGGCCACCTGGTTTGTCCTTCTCCTTTGAGGATTGGGACGCTCCTGATGGACTCTCTGCCCTGCCTGAGGAGTCTGGACCTAAGTAGTCCTTGGCCTTACCTGAGACTTCCTCTGACTAGAGTTCCTTCCACCCTGAGCATTTCTAGGCTTAGCCTGCGAAGTGCTAGGGGCGGAGTTCTTTCCAGCTCGAGGATTCCTAGGCTGAGCTTTGGAGTTCCTTTGATCTGTCTTCCTAGACTCAGGATGAGGAGCCTTGGCCTTTCCCTTAGGTTTTGGCCTTGGTTCCTCAGTCCTTTGCCTGACAAGTTCAGCAGGCATTTTCTCCTTCCCTTTGCCTTTATCCTGACGAGCAACACTTGGGCTCTTATCGCCATTTTGGGCAGGGACAAACTTCGTCTGAGAGTTGCTCCGTGAAGCACCTCTCTTCTTCTTACCCTTTGGGTCTTTAGAGGCATCATAGTCTAACCCAGCTTTGGCACCATCGGTCAGCGGAGAGAAACTTGTTAACTCATCAACCACTAGGGAAGATGTGTGTAACTTCTTCAGCTTAACCTCAAGATGCCCATTTGTTTCTTTCAGGGTCTCAATTTCAGTGGTGTACTGAAGCACCAACTCTTCATGAGCTTTCTCTTTTGAGATCAGCTCATGATCCCAAGCAGTTTGCTCAGCACAAAGGCGAGCTTGCCACTCAGTTTCGAACATCACTCTTAGAGCAATTCGCTCAATCTTCAGCTGTTCCTGAGCGAGGAACAGATCAGTGTCACGAGTCTCAATCAGCGAGCTGATTACACCCTTCAGTATTTCCACCTCCAGTGGAGCTTCATCATGCTTGTTCCGAGCATGAAGCAGCTCTTCCTGAAGATGTTCTAATCTGAGGGCTTCCTCAGTATCTCTCACTCTGAGAGACTCAGTTAACCGATCATTTTCTCCACTCAGCTGTGCATTCACATCCACTGTGTGAGTATGAGTCTCCTGCAGCCTTGAGAAGTCAACCATCAATTGCTCAAGAGCAAGCTGAAGGTCGAGTTCTCCTGCTGAATCTGAGCTAAGCTCAGGTGCGTGATTAGGAGAAGAGGCAGAAGAACATACCTCATCATCTGCCATCAGGCAGAGGTCATCATACTCCTCATCGGAGAAGAGTTCAGGGGACCGGCGTCCTGGCCGTCTGAATCTGAGGAGTCCTCAGCAAGCATAGCTCTCCGGTCTAATGCCCTGAGCTCTCTCTTTGCTCTCCGATCCTCTCGCTCATGAGCACTGTGCTCCGGACAATCATACTGATAATGACTGGTCTTCTTACAGTGGTAGCACTAATCTACATCAGAAGCAAACTTCTTGTTAGTGTACCTTTTATCTGATGGCTCCCTCCTGCTCCCTGATGATCGTTCAGGTTTGAAGCTGGATCTTCTGGGCTCATCATCTCTCCTCTTCTCATCTCTTCACCACTCAGGCTCATCACGATCTCTCCTGGCATCTGAACCCGTCCTCTCTTCTCTCCGGGGGCTCGATCTCCTGGGGCTGGAGTACCTGTGATTACGGCTGTCAGTATAAAATTTCTTATACCTTCCGAATCGAGAGTTCAATTTCTCGAAACTCCGCGCCATCAGGCTATATTCCAAGGCCAGCTCATCCTTGTTCATGTCCTTCAGAGACTTAGAGCCAGATCCAGCCTTAGGCTCAGGAGTAGCTTTAAGAGCTACGCTCTTTTCTTTTTCAGGTGTCTTCTCCTCACTAATTTCCTCACTGACAATACCCTTCTTCTTCCTCTTATTGAGGTCGAATTCCAGAGCCTTTAACTCTGAGAATATGTGAGAGTGAGTAATGTTGGTGAGATCCTGAGTGTTTTTCAACAAGATCGCTCATGTGTCCCATCTTTCAGGGAGACAGTTCAGGATTTTTGAAGATACCTCCCTCTTGGGAAACTCCTTCCCAAGGGTTGCTAGCTCGTTCATCATCTTGATGAACCGAGCTTCCATCTGATCGATGGACTCTCCCTCTAACATCCGGAAGGCCTCAAACTTCCTGATCGCAAGATCTCTCTTGTTCTCCTTGATCTTTTCTAATCCCTCACTCATCTCCCTCAGGGCATCCCAGTTCTCCTTTGTCGTCTTCAGGTGCATGAGGTTGACCGAATTCTCGTAAGAAACGGTGTGAAGTATAATGTTCTTAGCAAAATTATCCAGTCCGATTTACTTAATCTGATCAGAATTATGCGCGGACCTCTTCACTTCTTCATCTCTGGTGGCTGGAACAGGAACATTGCCAGCAACGGGCCAGGTCGTCTGAAGATTTCTCATGAATTTGATCGGACCTTGCTCAATCACCAATGGCATCTGATCATGGATGGAATAGAGATGTGCGAGTACCCTGAATTTCCAATAGTCATAATTGTCAATAGAGAATTCAGGAAGATTGCCCTCGAGGCATTTAGAGCCGGATGCCATGATATCCAGTTTTCAGAAACAAGATCTATTCAGTAGACCACCAAAAGTTTCTCCTCAAAAACTATTGGTAAACAAAGTCAGTGGTCTTTTGAACCACCGCTCTGATACCACTTGTTGGTCCCGAAACGAGTATAATCAGTGTATGGGGGGAATACATTGATATCAGATTTTTTTGAAAGACTGAGAAAAATGCTCTAACCTGCTCAGTCAGGAATTCCTGAAATACTCAGTAAGTTGAAAGTTCACAGGGGCAGCAGGAACCGTTCAGTAACGAGTCAGATAAGCTGAGTGTGACTGGTGTGCTCGGAAGCTCAGTAGAGATAACAAACCTACTGACTGCTCTGAAGCGAATCAGTTGGACTACTATCTCAGTAAGCTAGAGTACGTGCAGAAAGTGAGACCTTAGATTCTACTCGTTTTAGTTTCTAAAAACGTTCTCTCTGAGTTTGCTTAGTAAACTGGTGGTTAAGGCTGAGTGCACAGTATTAGGATTCAGGATGATGGATTCAGTCCTGAATATAAAAACAATGCAGAATGTTAAGTTTAGTATGATGACAGTTATGATCCTGAACAAGAATGTAAATCAGCACACAAGGGTCTTTTTAACGTGGTTCGGAGATAACCAACTCCTACGTCCACGGCCTGATTTAACAGGAAGCTATCCTCAAAAGCATGAGGATAGGTAGTTGGGTTTTACGTGCCAAGGGACACGAATAGCGAACTTCCTCTCTTAGGAACTGACCCCTGGGCGTTTTACAAGTCCCAGTCCTTCTAACCAACAAATCTCACACCCTGAGTGGTTTAGTATTCTGGTTTCCAACTAGGATAGCTCTAGCAGTACAAAATAATGCTAAACATTAGAGCTATCGATCTAAGCAAATACAGAGAGAATCCTACTACAACACTAGGGTAATTTAATTGCAGAGTGTTGCTTATAGTATGCGTTGAGTTCTTGGATTCTTGAGAGCTTTCGCTTGGAAATTTCCCGTTAGCCTTGAATGGGTGCAAGGCTCTCCATATTTATAGGCAAGATTCAAAATAGATCCATTAGAGGAGATCAAATGAAATCTTCCCTATTTTAGGGTGGTTGCAGGCTAGAAGTACTGTTTGACCTAATCGCCATGCTTAATCTGGCAAGTCTGTCCCGCCGCCTGCAACTCTGAGACGCATTAAATGCCGCATTAAATGCTACGCAGACTCCGTACATACGTGTCGAAAGATCATTGGCTTTCCGTTCTAACGGCTAGTTGACCTTCAGACATTTATCCTTCCTCGTACATTCAATACTCTGAGTCTCTTGTAAATAACTCAGCCTGAATGTTTGTCTTATTGGAGTCTTACTAACCTTCTCTTTGTCTCTTGTCCCATAGCTTAAATAACCTTTTTGCTTTGGACTTACATGATTCAGGTAAACTGAACCAACGCCTAAGTCAGGTCTTATGTGCATTCAGCACAGCCTGATAGGTGATTCAGCCCAGTATGTGTAACCTTTTTGCTTTGGACTTACATGATTCTGGTAAACTGAACCAAGGCCTAAGTCAGGTCTTGTGTGCATTCAGCACAGCCTAATAGGTAACACTTACTCTTCACTGACTAAGTTCTGTCCTGAGTATGCTTAGAGTACTCAGTAGAAACATCAGCCAATGGTACTTCAGGATTATCTTCAGGACCGATCATTAGGCTTCATTCTTCAGCTTTAGTTCAGGCAATCTTCAGCAAGACTGGCTCTGACTTCTTCAGGATGGGTTGCATATCAGACTTCAGTAGATTGGGTCGACTCTAATATTCTTTAGCCTTCAGCCCGTTCCTCCTGAACTGAATTCCTAACCTGACTATCCTGAACTAGACAAACCTAAACAACTGTACTTAGGTAAATTCATCAGGGGTTTTGGGATCTAATCAAAATACTCAGATTATCCCAACACTCATGCTCAAGATACCTCCGATTTTAAGAGCTTTGTGAATCCTTTTTATAATTATATTGAGTATAATATTAATCCTCTTTATGATGATAATGAATATGATACTTCATTTGTATATATTGATAGGAATCAAAATCAAGAAGAGGAGGATAAGGAAGGAGAAGATTCAAGAGGAGGAAAAGAGAAAGAACTAGAAGATGAAGATGAATGTCCACTCATGGACATGAGCTTTATGGAAAAAGAACAACAAAATGAAGTAGAGGAGGAGCCTACAATTGAAATGAGCATTTCTAAACCCTTGGACTCTTCTACTTATGCTTATTTTGATAATGTTGTTTATATTGATTTCGTCTTGCCTCTTGAATTGATTGATGATAAAATTGAATTGAAAATCCTCTTGAATATGTTTAATAGTGAGAAATGGGGGTGGATTAGGTTGAGAAGAGATGAGGAGAAAATTGCTTGTGCTTACATGTTCAAATTGAAAAGGAAAGTAGGTGTTTGGGGAAGAAATCCTACTTGTTTCCTTGATCATAATGCTATGAGATTAGAGTGGGATCGCATGGATAACAATTATCCTTGGCCATTTAGCTAACATTGGTGTCATCCGGCTAGGGGATGTTAAATCCAAGCCCTAGATGGCAGGCAACCCATCCTTAAAAAAAATGTTGCTTGTTTTGTTATTTGCTTGGTAGTTAGATTTTTTGTTTGCTAGTTGTTTTAATGAAGGAATTTGAAACTTAGGGATGTGTTTTGGATTTCTTGATCATTGATATGAGGTAGTTTTTACTTACCTTTGTTGGTGCATGTGATTTACCCTAGTTTGGGGGTGTTTCCTCTTGTTATATATGATGATTTCTTGGTTTACTTGAGCTTATATAAGCATTGTTTGTTCATTGATTCTTTTCAAATCTTATTTTCATCATTCTTTGTGTTCGTTCTTCAAATTGTAGATTTACAATGACATTTGTGAGCTTGAGAAGGTGTGAGGAGGAGATTTTTCTTTCACTTGGCCAAGAAGGACATTTTCGTGTAAGTAACAATTCACTCTCCTATTCTTAATCCCAACTCAAGGTATGTCTTTACACTTATCTCTTCCTATGTGCTTCCATTCCTAGGGTTAGTTTGCTTGATGGTAGATTGCTATTTTGAGCTTAATTGTTGATTCTTGTGGTATTGTGCTTTGATATGTGCATAGCATGATCTTTTCTTCACTCTTTGCTAAAACTTTTAGACCCTTGGTCCAAAAAAGTTTGGGGGGGTGTGTTAGTTTCGTAAATCTCATTGCAATGCTATTTTTTTAATGATTTGTAGTGCTTTCTTATGTCTTGTGACCTTATGCTTATGTGAATGCCTTGTTTTGCATGTGGATTGATTGTCATATTGTTGCTAGTTTAGAGTAGGGTGGCATGAGATATGTTTATGATTGTGTGGATGGTGTTGATAGTATAAGTTAGATGTAGTGGAATTATCATTTGATTCATGTCTTGTCTAGTTTGCTATGGATTTTACGATGCTTGATACTTTGATTATTTGAGCATTTTTTATATGATATGAGTCTTGATCATCTTATACCCGTGAGTTTGGAGCTTTTGATGCCCATTTCAATTTTGAAGGGATGATATTCTTTGATGTGAGTTCCACACATGTGCATTATACTCTAGAACTTGGCTTTAGTCTTATTTGAGGCTACATTAGATAATGATTTCACATGAGATGATATGAGGCATTTTCTTTGATCTATACTGAGTCACTTTGCCCTATGAGCCTACCATTGATATTGATATCCTTTGCTACCCATGTTGTGCCTATTATCCTTTCCTTTGGCTAACCACACTCTAAGCCATTTTCCTTCCTTTTTGGAACTCTCTTGTCCTTATGATTAGTAGAGTGAAAAGAAGGAAGGAAGATTGGTGTTATGATGAAGAAATTGGTGGCCAATGTGGAAAGAAGTTCTATGCATGGATAGATTTGAAAAAAGGTTCAAAGGCAAGTGCTTGCAAGAAATTGAAAAAGGTTGACTTTTGAAAAATTATGGTCAAGTTTGACTCTAGTGTTGTGAGTAAGTTCACAATTGTGAAAAAAGGAAAGATCGATTCTTTGAAGTGTGATTTTGAAAGAGCATGAAGAGAAAGTGCAAATTGCATGAAGAGGTGAAAGATCTCTAATTTGATTTCTTCTAAGCTTTACTAATCATACTTAGTCACTTTTACCCATATGTTCCTTCCCTACCAAAGAGCCAACACTACAACCTTTAAAAGTCCTCATTGATGTGTGATTGAATTGTCATTTCAAGTGGTGGAGAATGTAGACTTGAGCCAAGCTTATGGTAGTATGTGTCTGAAGTGTGATGATTGAGTGAGCCTAAACACTTGAGGGTTGAGCTAAACACTTATGTTGTGAGGATCTTGTCTCATTGATTTGATATCTTGCTCATTGATTCATTGTTGATAGTTGATTAGATGAGATTGAATTCTAGACTTGCATGATATTGAGTGATGATTTCATGGCATTTGACTTTTGCTTGATGCTTCATTGATACAATTATTCCCCTATCTTATCGCTTCGTTGCTCGAGGACGAGCAACAATCTAGTTTGGGGGTATGATTAGGGTCATAATTGCATCTTTTTGCATCCATTTTTCTATGGTTTTGATGTGCTTATATTCATATTTGACCCTAATTTGGTATAAATTATGCTATTAACCATTGTGTGGCAAGAAAATGTGTTGGGTAGTGAAAACGAGCAAAAATCGGCATGAGACGAGCAAGTTTGTAAAAGTTCAGAAAATGTGAGTTGATCCAATGGAGGCAAATGATATACCATGTCGAAGAGTTCGAAGAGAGGGTCGCAACCCAAGAAGAATCTAGTCAATCGGAGCTCTAGAACTCAAGATATGAAGAAAACAAGAAGTCAAGGATCGATCGCACAAGAAGAAGCTGGACTCGAGCGACCACAAGCTCAGAGTCGTGCGACCACAAGCACACACTCGTGCGAGGAGGCTCTGGTTCGTGTGATGAAGGCTCACACGAATGCTCACACGAGCTGGACTCGTGTGGCCACTGTTGTCCACTCGTGTGATGCCCCGGACAGCACATTTTTGAAGGGCTGTTTCGTCTTTTCGCGCGTGTAATGAAGGGCATATTGGACCAAACATTGTGGGCACTATAAATACTTCAAGCATCAGATTTCCAAACATTGGATCATTATTATTCCATGTTCTTAGATTAGTTTAGAGAGAGAATTAGGTAGTTACTTAGTGGGTTCTTAATTAGATGCAATCTTCTTTCATCCATAACTATTGATCAGTCAGTCGGATTTTGGATCCGTTTGTTCCTACATACTCGTAGTGATTAGAGCTTTATTCCTGCGGTTCATATTTGTATTTTGAGCTTTGGATCAAGACTTAGCAAATTGGAGGTTTGTAGCTTGTATTTCAATTCATCCACCTATGGTAAGTTTTCCTTTAATTCTCTTGTTTTAGTTAATATTCATGATGTTTACATTGTTCATTGTTGATTTTCATTTCCAATTAGCCATGGGCATGGTTGTATGAATACTATGGTGAATTTAGTCTCTTGTTAATCCTATGCATGAATTAGTGATCTTGTTGAATTAGTTCTCTTATTAATGACTTGTATGAATGTTTGGTACGTTTAATTGGAATGTATGGCTTATATGGTTAGCTATGAAATGAGAATTGAGCTATAAGAACCTTATGCATACCAAGTGTTTGATATATTGCTAGTATGACCAATGGGAATTGCATATTAGCCTAAGACCTCCTAATTGGAGTATTGGGAGTTGTAGAGAGATCTAGAAATCCAATAGGGCTTACCTTGTGTTGTAGAGAGATCTAGACACTAGTTGTCTTGACTAGGACACCACGAGACCTTTTGCATGCTAGGATGGATAAGATTCTAGAGGAACCATAGTAGGATTACTTCCATGTACACTTCACACTTGCTCACTTCTTTGAGGTGATAGTTAGGATTTACTTTGCTTTGCCATAGTAGAAAGAATCCTTGATGGTTTCCTTGCTTTCCTAGCTATTAGCCTTTTGTAGACATGCAATGTTTGCTTGATATCGCATCGTTTCCCTGTGTTTGATATTTAACTTGGTTAACTTGCCGCGACAACAACGACCACATTCACTTGCGTGGAAATCATACACGATTTTGGCAAACAATAGCTTTCCAACGTTCCATAGATCTTCTTCAGATTTTGGGTGGTTAATACTCAAGCATTAATGGTTGATAGCTCATTAAATACCTGCTTAGAGTTAATGCAGCCACCTTTCAAAACTGTGCCATCCTAGGTTGTTGGTTGCTTCTGAACTTGGTAGTGACAGGACAGTCTTTATGTCAGATCCGTACATAGGTGGCAGCTTCTTATTGGCCTGTTTTTAATTGTTCCTGAGATCAGTCTAACGGTTGCATTGAGGTCCTCTGTCTTTTCATCAGGTAACTTGGAACATTCTCTTTGCAGCATTAAACACTTCTTTTATGTGTTGGTCGCTTCTTTATTAAATGTTGAGAGCATTTAATACATCATGTTACTTGTCTTCAGGGGAGTCCTTCAGGCTGCTTGGGCTTAGTCTTCTGAGGTGCATTCTTCAGTTAGTGGGTGTATCTACTAATCCTTCATCAGGATAGTCTAAGATACATCGGGCTAGTTTAAGATACATTAGACCAGTTACAAGTATAAGTAGCCTGTAAGGAATTAAACTTAACTGTCTTTTCATAGCCTCCTAACACTTTGGGCTATTATTTCTAAGTCTTAGAGATACATTAATACATCAGGGGAGCTTTGGGTTTTATCAAAACATTTTCTAAGTTATTTCCCAACACTTCCCTTGCCTTGAGCATCTTCGACGGAGGATAAAACTTCTTTAGGAATTGTGAACTAAACTCCTCCCATGTCGCAGCTTTGGGGTTCATAGATTGGATCTATGTTTTAGCTCGCCCCTTCAAGGTAAAGGTAAAGAAACGAAGCTTCTTCTCATTGTCCGACATGCCCTTGTACTTGATAGTATCACAAAGTTCCATAAAATTGCTAAGATGTACTTGATCCTTCAAAAGGTGACTCTTTCAACATCTTCAAGAGATTAGTACTCAACTCAAACTTCTCCACATCAATAGGTGGTGTTTCAACTCGATCATAGAATTCATTCACCCTTGGCTCAAAATAATCTCTATGACGTGGTTCATTGTTAAGATTTTGAGGTGGATGGACAATTTGTGGTGGTGGTGGATATGGGTAGTATGGGTAGTTATGAGGTGGTGGTGGGTAGTAAGGTTGGTTTATAGGATAGTTGGGATAGTTGGGAAATTGTGGTGTATAGTGGTGATGTAGTGGTTGATTTTGTGGTAGGTAAGGTTGATATGGTATGTTTTATGGTTGGGGTTGTAGAACCTCTCTTTGAGCCAAGTGCTCTTCTCTATGATGCACTTGTTGTATCATTGGTTCTTCATCTCTAGCTTCATTCATGTTGTTCTCCATAGTAGCCTGATTAATTCAAGCTTCTCTTCTCCTTCTTCGTAGGCTTGTCTCAATATCCAAATCAAAGGGTAATAAGTCTCCCCCTTGACTTCTTGTGTGCATGTACCTACAAGAAGCATGTATCAAAACCCAACTAAGATAGTAACAAACACAAAAATACTAAAAACAACAAACAAACCAAACAACTAGCTGTCTCCCCGACAACTGCGCCAAAAACTTGTTTGCTAGAAATGTGTCTCACGCAAGTGCACGTGGTTGTAGTAGGAGTAGCAAGGTAACCAAGTTCAATATCAAACACAGGGAGATGGGAGATTGTAAAGTATGTTTGTTGTAGCAAATTCAAAACTCAACTAAGCAAGAAAAGGGTATGGTTTCTTTATCTACTAAGCTTGTCAAGAATAGTAAACTACCTATCACCTTTTTGCAAAAGTGTGCAAGTGGAGAGAATATGCATTAGTGTACTATCCTATGTTTCATATGGTGTTGTTTCACTTAATCATGCAATGATCAATTGGATAATCAATTAGGCAATGCCTGATTAAGGTGCATAGGTTTCCGTAATTACACATTAAATCTCTAATTGTAGTGCCTATTCACTAAGAGCAATTCTCATTGTCCTAGGAATTTCATCAAACACCTAGCATGCATTGACCTAATAATAAGAAGATTAAGGAAAAGTGCTCAATTCTCATATGTTTCTACTTCCCTAATGGCCCGAACAATCAATTAAGCATACTATGCATTCATTCAAATCATCAATGTGGAGAATCAATCATCCAACATCTCATTACAATCATAAGATCAACATTAACACTATATTACTCAATAGGAATCTTACACCAATGCATAAGAGTATTAGCCTATGGCTAATTTGGTAAACAAATGAAAAATTAAGCTAACTACAATCATCATCATACTAGAAATGACAAGAAATTGAGAAGTCTTACCTATTACAATGAAAATAGTAAAGCTATCTACTACCTTGAAAATCATGAAGACAATCCACCAATGGAAATTACAATTCAATCGGTCAAAACGTAGCTCTTGATGTGGTGAGAATGCAGGAACAAACAGATTAACGATCCGTACGGTAGATCAAAAGTAATCGAAGAAATCGTATGAAGAAATCTAAGGAACCCTATTGGTAACTTCTCCTAACTTCTAAGAATCTAGAAAGAGAATGATGATGTGTAAAATCATCTAAGAAATGTGAAGTATCAAGTATTTATAGTAAACCTTAGGCTTGGACCATTTTACCCTCATCAAACGCGCGAAAAGACAGAATTGCCCTTAAAATGCCCAAAATTGGACTCCGCGCTCGGTCTCTTGAAGAAGTCCGCTCGAACGTAGAACCAGGCCAATGACCGAGCGCCACTGAACTGCTGACCGAGCGGCCAAGATTCGAATGTACAGCGCGATTCCGCTAGGTCGTAGAAGGCTCTGAGCTCGGTCGTAGTGCAATTTTCTACTTTTTTATATTCGATCCCACGACTCATCCAAGCTTCCTAGGGTCTTCAATTGAGTATAAGAAACATCCCCATGGGCTCGGATTCCATCATCTCCTCTCCAATAGTTGGGAATTCCTCATTTTTTTTCTCGTTTTCACCTACAAAGCACAGTTTCTTGCCACAAAAGGGTTAATAGCACAATGTATAGCATATTAGGGTCAAATGTGAACATAAACTCATCAAAATCATATAGAAATGGATGCTAAAAGATGCAATTATGACCCTAATTAGTCTTGATAATCTTCATTAATATTCTGATCTTGTACTTCAGTCTTCGAACGGTCGTATCAGTTGTAGGGTCTTCAACTTTGTAGTTGTAGATTTCTGAAATTTGAAAAACTGGCTGTAGGAATAACATTACAGCTGTAAGATCATGTCCGGCTGTATAGTGAACAAGTATACAGCTGCATACTTCTCTCAAACAACTATAACTTCCTGAACCAATTTCCTTAGATCAAATGTTAGTTTTAATTCCATAAAAACATATGTTTTGCACACATCAAAATCTAAACAAAAATTAATTAACAATTTCCCCCTATTTTGATGTTGGCAAATCACATCATCAAAATAATAAATAAACAACAACAACAATAAGATATTGCTAACCACAGTAAAATAGGACATAAAATAACAACAAATAATAAGACACCATGAAAAACACTGCATAAAATAAAAGCAGGGTTCAGATACATCTTACAGATCATTAGACTATAAACCAAGAACTTTTAGTGTGTAGTCTATATGAATTTCTATAATCTCTTCATCTCCTCCTATGCTTAAGATCAACATCTACTTCATCATCATCAGAATCTACTGGTGGCTTGAAAATTCCTTGCTCAACTAGCTTCATGTTCTTCTCATCCTCTTCAATGTATTTCATGAGCATCATCATTTTATACTTCTCAAAGTCTTCCTCTTCTTTTTTTGAACTGAATACTTTCTTTGATGGAGGAGCCCTCTTCTTCTTGGCATCCTTTCCTCCAATCAAATAAGCATTATCACCTTTGTATAGTGATCCATCTGCTTTCAGAGCCTTGAATTTTTCATACTTGTCCTTCTTGAATTTCTGCTTCTTGATCACTGTATGTCTATCACAGATATTCAGAAATTCTTCCCATAATAATTCAAATTCTGTTTTCATCTCTTTCTCTTTCTCTTTCTCTTCTTCTTCAGGTGCAACTTGTCTCATAGGTTGAACATTCAGAACTGTAGAGACCTTCAATTTCTCCTAATCTTTCTATTGTCTCTCCATTTTTCTATCTTGAACTTCTTTCACTGTTTTCTCCCAATAGCCAGCAGACTCAGCTGTAGACTGCGAATGATGTAACTTTACACTTGGTTGCTTTACAGCTGCAAACTTGGGTAGCTGTATGATCTTTCCTTGGGAATTCTTTCTTTGACTTTCACTTTCACTAGAAACTCTCTTTTCTCTTTCTGGTTGCTTTTTCTTTTCTTGTTGTTCAGTAATCCTTTTTTATAAGTCTTTTGACTTAGATGCTTCAAATTCCTTGGACATTGATTCACCAAGTCCTTTCACTTTATTCAGAATCTGTTAAGCTTTCTTATCACCTTCAATAATATCTTTCTCCAGCTTGCTGCTTTCTCCCTTTTTGCCAAATCAATGTGTGACAAAATAATCGAAAGTTTGCTATGAACTTCCTTCTTCATTTATTTGTTCTCAGAAACAAGACTGGTCACTTCATTCTTCATTCCTTGGACTTCAATCTTCAATTGGAATGAATCATCTTTTCTTATCTCTTCATTCTGCTTCAATAAGCTATCCACCACTAGCTTGAAGTTCTATTCCAACACTTTCTTTTCTTATATTCCTTTCTCTTCAACCTTTTTCACAACATCGTCAACACCTTTCTTCACATTCTGGGAAATTGTTGGTCCCAAAACGAGTAAGATCAGTGTATGGGGGGGAATACACTGATGTCAGATTTTTCTGAAAGACTCAGAAAAATGCTCTTACACTCTCAGTCAGGATTTCCTAAATTACTCAGTATGCTGAAGGTCCACAGGGACAGCAGGGACAGTTTAGTAACGAGTCAGATAAGCTGAGTGTGAGTAATGTGCTCGGAAGCTCAGTAGAGATAACAAACCTACTGACTGCTTGGAAGCGAGTCAGTTGGACTACTATCTCAGTGAGCTAGAGTACGTGCGGAAAGTGAGCCCTTAGATTCTACTCGTTTTAGTTTCTGAAAACATTTTCTCTGAACTTGCTTAGTAAACTGGTGGTTAGGACTGAGTGCACCGTATTCAGATTCAGGATGATTGATTCAGTCCTGAGGATAAAACAATGCAGAATGTTCAGTTTATTATGATGACAATTATGATCCTGAACAAAACAGTAAATCAGCACACAAGGGTCTTTTTAACGTGGTTCGGAGATAACCAACTCCTACGTCCACGGCCTGATTTAACAGGAAGCTATCCTCAAAACCCTGAGGATAGGTGCTTGGTTTTACGTGCCAAGGGACATGAGTAGCCAACTTCCTCTCTTAGGAACTGACCCGTGGGCGTTTTACAAGTCCCAGTCCTTCTAACCAACCAATCTCACACCTTGAGTGGTTGGGTATTCTGGTTTCCAACTAAGATAGCTCTAGCAATACAAAACAATGCTAAATATTAGAGCTATCGATCTAAGAAAATATAGAGTGAATCCTACTACAACACTAGGGAAAATTAATTGCAGAGTGTTGCTTATAGTATGCTTCGAGAGCTTGGATTCTTGAGAGTTTTCTCTTGGAAATTTCCCGTTCACCTTGAATGGGTGCAAGGTTCTCCATATTTATAAGAAAGATTCAAAATAGATCTGTTGGAGGAGATCTAATCAAATCTTTCCTATTTTAGGGTGTTTGCAGGCTAGAAATAATGTTTGACATAACCGCCATGCTTATTCTGGCAAGTTATCCCATCGTCTGCAACTTTTGAGACGTATTAAATACCGCATTAAATGCTGTGCAGACTCCGTACATACATGTCGAAAGATCATTGGCTCTCCGCTCTAACGGCTAGTTGACCTTCAGACATTTATCCTTCCTCGTACATTCAATACTCTGAGTCTCTTGTTAATAACTCAGTCTGAATGTTTATCTTCATTGGAGTCTTACTGACATTCTCTTTGTCTCTTGTCCCATAGCATAAATAACCTTTTTGCCTTGGACATACATGGTTCAGGTGATCTGAACTACTGTCTGAGTCAGGTCTTATGTGTCTTCAGCACAGCCTGATAGATTATTCAGCCCAGTATGTGTAACTTTTCTGCTTTGGACTTATATGGTTCAGATAAACTGAACCAAGACCTAAGTCAGGTCTTAAGTGAATTCAGCACAGCCTGATAGCTTACACTTACTCTTCACTGACTAAGATCTGTTCTGAGTATGCTTAGTGTACTCAGTAGAAACATCAGTCAATGGTACTTCAGGATTGACTTCAGGACGGATCATCAGGCTTCGATCTTCAGCTTCAGATCAGGCAATCTTCAGCAAGACTGACTGATTCCTTAAGAATGAATTACACTTCAGACTTCAGTAAATTGGGTCGACTCCAATATTCTTCAGTCTTCAGCGAGTTCCTCCTGTACTGAATTCCAAACCTAACTATCCTGAATTATTTTATCCTGAACATCTGTACTTAGGCAGATTCATCAGGGGTTTTGGGATCTAATCAAAATACTCAGATTGTCCCAACAATTTCCCCCTTCTTGAGGATGCCAAAACCCTTAAGCAAATTCCTATTCATCTATATAATCAACTGACTTAGTCAGTGAGAACAACTCAGTAGCACCTGACAACTAGGTACTTAGTCTATAAGATGAAAACAAGGAATGGGTTAGTACAGTTCTTGATAAGGATTCAGAAAAGTAAATTCAGGAGTCAACAAGAAGTTGTACTCAGGAAAAATAAAATAACTTCATTGATTGATATAGAATTACAGTTATCCTGAAGCTATTACAAATTCTTGAACAACTAGCTCCTGATCTAGTCTTCATCCTTATTCCATACGGCTTGTGGAATATCATACATCTCCAAGACTCGATTCAGGACCAACTTCATCCTGTTCCGATCACCAACAGCCCCGGCAGCGCGTCCTACTCTGACGACTTCTTCTGATATTGCTTTCCGGTCTAGTTGTTTGGAGTTCCTGAAGAGTGGAGGAGGGTACTTGATGAATTCTGGAGGAGCGATCTCTACACCTTCAGTGTCAGCATGTCTGATTATTTCAGCCCAGAGATCAGGGTGCTCCTGTGCCATCCAGTGATGGAGTATGACGTCTTTTTCTTCAGTTAGATCGTCCCATAACCCCACCACGTAGAATAGGTAGGCCCACCTATTCCGGATCGGAATCCATATGTTGGTCCCTAAATGAGTATAATCAGTGTATGGGGGGGAATACACTGATGTCAGATTTTTCTGAAAGACTCAGAAAAATGCTCTAACACTCTCAGTCAGGATTTCCTGAAGTACTCAGTATGCTGAAGGACCACAGGGGCAGCAGGGACAGTTCAGTAACGAGTCAGATAAGCTGAGTGTGAGTAAAGTGCTTGGAAGCTCAGTAGAGATAACAAACCTACTGACCGCTCGAAAGCTAGTCAGTTGGACCACTATCTCAGTGAGCCAGAGTGAGTGCGGAAAGTGAGCCCTTAGATTCTACTCGTTTTAGTTTTTGAAAACATTTTCTCTGAGTTTGCTTAGTAAACTGGTGGTTAAGGCTGAGTGCACAGTATTAAGATTCAGGATGATTGATTCAGTCCTGAATTGAAAAACGATGCATAATGTTCAGTTTATTATGATGACAGTTATGATCCTGAGCAGAACAGTAAATCAGCACACAGGGGACTTTTTAACGTGGTTCGGAGATAACCAACTCCTACGTCCACGACCTGATTTAACAGGAAGCTATCCTCAAAACCCTGAGGATAGGTACTTGGGTTTTACGTGCCAAGGGACACGAGTAGCCAACTTCCTCTCTTAGGAACTGACCCCTGGGCGTTTTACAAGTCCCAGTCCTTATAACCAACCAATCTCACACCTTGAGTGGTTTGGTATTCTGGTTTCCAACTAAGATAGCTCTAGCAATACAAAACAATGCTAAATAATAAAGCTATTGATTTAAGCAAATACAGAGTGAATCCTACTACAACACTAGGGAAATTTAATTGCAGAGTGTTGTTTATAGTATGCTTTGAATGCTTGGATTCTTGAGAGTTTTCTCTTGGAAATTTCCCTTTAGCCTTGAATGGGTGCAAGGTTCTCCATATTTATAGGTAAGATTCAAAATAGATGCGTTGGAGGAGATCAAATCAAATCTTTCCTATTTTAGGTAGATTGTAGGCTAGAAAAACTGTTTGACATACCCGCCATGCTTATTCTGGCAAGTTGTCACATCACCTGCAACTTTTGAGATGCATTAAATGCCACATTAAATGCTGTGTGGACTCCGTACATACGTGTCAAAAGATCATTGGCTCTCCGCTCTAACGGCTAGTTGATTTTCAGACATTTGTCCTTCCTCGTACATTCAATACTCTGAGTCTCTTGTTAATTACTCAGTCTGAACGTGTGTCTTAATGAAGTCTTACTGACATTCTTTTTGTCTCTTGTCCCATAGCATAAATAACCTTTTGCTTTGGACTTACATGATTCAGGTAAACTGAACCAAGACCTAAGTCAGGTCTTAAGTGCATTCAGCACAGCCTGATAGGTAA
>JAPKLY010002604.1:0-23494 GCA_026898435.1 Prunella vulgaris | reverse complement strand
TCTACAAGTGATTGTTTATTTTGCAAAGTTTTGAACTCTGCAGCTGCAGACTCTGTAGTCTACAGCTGTAACCTTTGTGGTCCTGTTCTTCAAAACTCTTGTAGACTTATTCTTTTAAACTTGAAAAAGGGATACTGTAAGGTTCTAGAATCAATCTTTTTGAAAAGTTTGAAAATTTTGATTTTAGACTCAAGGTCTATTCACCCCCCCCCCCCTCTAGACCTTGACCACTTTAAGGGACAAAAAAGTGGTATCAGAGCAGTTGGCTTGCCACTGCTTTGATCAGTACCTAGCTAGATCCTTTTTTGTTTTTGAAAAACACACCTACATACTTGCATGGCTCCTAAAATTGTTAAATCCAAAGTTCCAATGTTCTCTACTGAGGACTATGATGAATGGAAAATTAGAATGCAAGCTCATTTGTCTGAAATCAATGATGAGATGTGGTTTATAATAGAAGATGGCCCTATACCCATCACAAAGGTCAATACTGCAGCTGATCAGTCAACTGGACTAGCTCAGATTATCCCCAAACCCAGAAGGGAATGGACTGAGGATGACAAGAGAAGGTCCAACCTTAACAATGTTACAAAGAACACTATTTATATAAAAAACTGCAAAACTGCAAAAGATATATGGGAAAAGTTGGAAATGATTTGTGAAGGAACTGAACAAATCAAGGAAAACAAACTCATGATAGCAGTTCAAAAGTTTGAGAACTTCAAGATGAAATCTGGTGAAACTCTTGAAAAGTTTGAGTCACGATTCATTGAGATTCTCAATGAGCTAGATTCACATAGTAAAGAGTACTCACAAAGAGAAATGAACATGAAGGTTCTTAGAGGCTTACCTAGTGAATGGGACATGATGGTCATTGCTATGAGAGAATCAAAGGATTTGTCTAAGATATCCACCTTTGAACTCTTTTCAGACCTCAAGGCTTATGAGTTTGACATAAGCAGGAGAAAAGAACCTGACAGCAGTAAGGTTACTGCTCTAGTTGCTGACAACCCTACAGCTACAAGTTCTGATAATGAAGACTTGGCTCTTTTTATATAGCAGCTCAAGAAATTTGGCAAATGGACCAAGAAGAAGCAGTTCACACCAAAGGAAGATGGTAAGGTGAAATCTACAGCACCTAACTCAACTTATCTATGCTATAACTGTAGAAAACTAGGACACTAAATCAAAGACTGTCCTTATCCAAAAGCTGAAAAGTACACTGATGAAGAAAAGAGACTCAGGAGAGACAAGAAGAAAAAGTTTGACAAGGAGAGAATTAGAGCACTACTTTCTGAGTTTGATAAAAACCAGGAAGACTGTCCCTCTTCTTCTCAAAAGTCAACTGCAGATTTAGAAGACTCTGACTCTATAGATTCAGATGAAGAATCCCTAATCTGTCTTATGGCTAAAGATGAAGAGGTATGCTCATAATTATCAAGTTATATTACAGAAAAGGATTCTTCCAGTGACATGCTAAGTGCAATCCAAAGACTCCAAGAGAAAAATGAAGATCTTAGAAGAGATAGTCATTTCAATAAAGAACAAATGAAAGCTTTGTTAGCAGGAGTGGAAAATGCTGAGAAACAACTGCAGATTCTACAAGAACTGAAGGAAGGTTACAGTTGTCTAAAAGAAGACAATGAAGAACTTTTCAATGAAGCAAGTTGTAGAGCTGCAGACTGTGCTGAATTGAAAGAGAAAATCAGATATCAAGAACTAATGATAGCTAAACTTGAAGAACACAATGCTTATTATAAAAAGAAACTGGATTGTTTTGGAAAATCATCCAAACAACTAAAGAAGATGTTGTCTGAGCAAAGACATTCAAAAGATTTGACAGGAATAGGATACAACCCTTGTGTCTGGATGAAATATTTGCAAAAGTTAATTCCAAGACCTAAGAGAAAGTTCATCAAGGAAATAACCCCTAAAGAAACTGTAGATTCAACTCTACAGCCAGAAGATTTGAAATTCTTGAATTCATTCAAAGAATTGTCACCAAGAAGTCAGCAAAAAGTCAAGGAGATAATGGATGGCTTTGAAGATGATGTCTCAAATATGTTTCAAAACATAACTTCGAAACAAACTGCAGAGTCAATCCAACAGCCAGAAGAAGAAATTTATCATAAACTGAATATGGAAAGAAGACTCAACTTTGATAGATTCTGGAATGGAAATACATCAGATATGTCTCCCTCTTCAAACACACAAAGAGGAGGATCAAGCAAGAACTGTAGAATTAACAACTCTACAGCTCCCAAAAAGGCTTGGATTGCAAAGAGTAACACTAGAGGAAATCCAAAGCATTGGATTTCTAAATAACTCATTCTATTTTGCAGGGACATGTTACAACCACTAAAAGAGAGATTTGGTACATAGACAGTGGTTGTGCAAGACATATGACTGGAGACAGAAGCTTACTACAAGATGTGAAAGATCATAAAGGTTCTAAAGTTGTTTTGGAGACAATGCCAGTGGAACATCTAAAGGATCAGGATGTCTACTTAAAGGAAATGTTCAGATCAATGATGTTTACTTTGTAGAAGGCTTAAAACATAATTTGCTTAGTGTAAGTCAATTTTGTGACAAAGGCTACTCTGTAGACTTTCCACAAGATACTTGCATAGTATAAGATGTTGAAACCCAAACCACTAAACTGACAGGAACTAGAAAAGGGAATGTTTACATTGTGGAGTGGAACTCTGCAGCTGAAACAACCTGCTTTCTAGCTAATAGTTCCAATAAAGTTAGTTGGCTATGGCATAAAAGAATGAATCACATAAACTTCAAAACCATGAATGAACTTGTAAATAACAAACTTGTAAGAGGTTTGCCAAATACCAAGTTCAGGAAGGAACACTTATATGATGCTTGTGTCAAAGGGAAACAAATCAAGAAGACTTTCAAAGGCAAGATACACCTTAGTACCTCAAGAACACTTGAATTACTGCATATGGATCTTTTTGGACCCATAGAACCAGTAAGTATAAGTGGGAAGAAGTATACTTTGGTTTTTGTAAATGATTACTCAAGATTTTTTTGGACTGTGTTTCTAAGAAAGAAGAGTGAAACTCTACAGCGGTTGCCAGAACTGTTAAGAAGGATTCAGAATGAAAGAAATCTGAAGATTGTGAAGATCAGATCAGATAGAGGAACTGAATTTACAAATCAAGTGATTGAAGAGTAATGTTCACTACATGGAATAGTTCATGAATACTCTGCAGCTAGAACCCCTCAGCAAAATGGAGTTGTTGAAAGAAAGAATAGAACACTCAAAGAAGCTGTAAGAACCATGATTGTTGAAGCAAAGTTGCCTAAGAAATTTTGGGCAGAAGCTACAAGCACTGCATGCTATACCCAGAATAGATGCCTGATTGTCAAAGATCATAAGAAGACTCCATATGAGTTATGGAAAGGAAGGACTCCCAATATCTCTTATTTACACATTTTTGGATGCAAATGCTTCATACTGAATAATGGGAAGGAATATCTTAAGACTTTTGATTCAAAGTCAGATGAAGGTATCTTTCTTGGTTATTCTAATGTTAGCAAAGCATTTAGAGTGTATAACAAAAGATTGATGATTGTAAAAGAGTCACAACATGTTGTTTTTGATAAACAACATAACTCCCCTGAAGAAATTGCTGAAGACTCTAAGGAGGACAACTCTACAGTTACAAGTCAATAACACTATGTTGGGATCAAAATCCTGTAGATTTGACCAACAAAGGCATTGGCACTATAATTGTTGAGTTACCACCTTTAGAGAATGTAGAAGACCTAGTCCATGAGAATGTTCAAACAGAAGTAGAAACACCAACAAAAGGACTTGATGAGTCTGCAGTAGGTGAATCTACAGCTGTAGAGAACAATGATCAAGGATTAGAACCTGTGTCAGATTTGATTTGGTTGAAAGATCACCCCCCTGATCATGTAATTGGAAACCTATCAGATGCTGTGAAAACAAGAAAACAAATTCATGAGGCAATGTTTGCTACATTTCTTTCATCTTCAGAACCTACTGATATTCATGAAGCACTGCAAGATGTCAATAGGATTATTGCAATGCAAGAAGAATTGAATGGTTTTGAGAGAAATCAAGTATGGGAACTTGTCCCAAGACCTAGGAATCACAAAGTGATTGGTACTAGGTGGGTATTCAAGAACAAACTTGATGAAGATGGAATTGTAACCAGAAATAAAGCAAGGTTAGTAGCTCAAGGCTATTGTCAATCTGAAGGCATAGATTTTGATGAATCATTTGCCCCAGTTGCAAGATTAGAAGCTATAAGAATATTTCTAGCCTATGCTGCACATATGAACTTTAGAGTCTGTCAAATGGATGTAAAGAGTGCATTTCTTAATGGTTTACTTTCTGAAGAAGTGTATGTTGAACAACCACCAGGATTTGAGGAATCTACAGCTGAAGACAAGGTTTATAAGCTTAGAAAAGCCCTTTATGGACTTAAACAAGCACCAAGAGCATGGTATGATACCCTATGTGATCATTTGATCAAAAATGGATTCAAAAAGGGAATGGTTGACAAAACCTTATTCAGATTACAACATGGGAATGATATTTTGCTTGTCCAAATCTATTTCGGTGACATAATCTTTGGCTCAACCAATGAGGAATTGTACAGAAAATTCTCTAAGCTCATGACTGAGAAATTTGAAATGAGCATGATGGAAAATCTAATTTTTTTTTGGGATTACAAGTTAAGCAAATGACTGATGGAATTTTCATCAATCATGCTAAGTATACTCAAGAGCTTATAAAGAGATTTGGAATGGATAATTCAAGGCCTACCAATATACCTATGACACCTTCTGTGAGTCTTGACAAAGATGAGAAAGGCAAAAGTGTTGATGTAACCAAATATAGGAGACTAATTGGATCATTGCTATACTTTACAGCTAGCGGACCTGATATCATGTTTGCAGTTGGGGTATGTGCTAGATTCCAAGTAAATCCTAAGGAATCACACTTAAATGTTGTAAAGAAGATCATCAAGTATGTCAAATCCACACAAAATTTAGGATTATGGTATCCTAAAGAAGGAGGAATTGAACTCATTGGGTACACTGACTCAGATTTTGCAGGCTGCAAGATTGATAGGAAGAGTACTAGTGGGATTTGCCAATTCCTAGGTGAAAGGTTGGTAGCATGGCATAGTAAAAAGCAAAATTCAATTGCTCTTTCTACAGCTGAGGCAAAATACATTGCTGCTGGAAGTTGTTGTGCTAAAATCTTATGGATGCAATATCAATTACAAGACTATGGGATTGATTCAAGAGAAACAACTATATTATGTGACAATACAAGTGCTATTGCAATCACACAGAATCCAGTTTTACACTCTAGATCAAAACACATAGATGTAAAGCATCATTTCATAAGAGTTCATGTTGAAAGAAAGGATGTAAAATTGACAAAGATTCATACTTATTTGAATCTTACTGATATTTTAACAAAACCTTTATGTGAATCAAGATTTTCAATCTAGAGAGGTAATTTGGAGATGTTAGAATTGTAAAAAGACTCTGTGAAAATCACTAAATTGCAAAAACAAACCTAGAAAATTTGGAAATCAGTAAAAAAAAAGGGAAAACTACAGCTGCAAAGTCATTCAACTGTAGAGTTAAACTCTACAGCTGTAGACTTTGTACAAAACTGTAAATTCCTTACCAACTGTATATTTTCAAGATTCTAAGATTGTTAACTGCAAACTTAGGGAACTTACAGTACTATGTACAATTCTGATAATTAAATGAAACACTATAAAATTCAGAAACTTTTGTACTAAGTTGCAGAAATTTTGGATTTATTCATACATTTTAATTAATAAAATGTGTGAGTACGTGTAACATTTTAAATGAAGTTAAATTCTATGTGAGTTAGATTTTTGGACAAATTTAATTATAAATCTTGGTCCAGAAATCAAAGGCTCATAAATTTTAGGTCAAAGACCTTTATACCCCTGTTCTTAAATGAGTGTTAAAAGAAAGGTATTTAAAGGATCCCTCATCCTTTTATATCTCACTTTAACATTTCGAACCCCCTGATATCTCACTCAATCACAATCATATTTCAACAATCTCCTCCTACCTTGTATACATTGGAAGAAATGTATAAGCATGGAACTCCACCACTTCAAAGCTACTCTGCTCTAGAAAGAGAGAATGTGGTCAATATGGAAGATTATATAACAGAATTCTCTACAGAGGCTGCTGCAACCCCTAGCAAGAGAAAGACATCCACTGAAGACTCTACAGCTGTAGAGTTGGGGCCTTCTAAAGCCCAGAAGATTGAGAAAGGAAAGGAATTAGCAATCAGAGAAGGAGATTCTGATGAAGAGGATAGTGATGCTAATCCCCAGATGACTCACAAAGAAGTTGTTACACATCTTAAGAATCTGGAGGAATCATTCAAAAGCATGGAGGCTGCAATTTTGAAGCAAGTCAAGTTAGTTCCTGATGCTATAATTTCTCAGAACGTAAGAAAAGGTATGGAAGACCTTGTCAAAAAGTTTGAAGAGAGAAGCATTGAGGAAAAGAAAGTTTTGGAGAAACATTTCAAAGACATTGTGGATGGCTTGATGAATCAGAATGTTGAAATCAGAAAAGAGAGTAGTCAGAAGTCAAATGAAATCAGCAATCTACAAGTAGATATCAAGACTATTAAGGAAGAATCTCTTGATCTGAAAGTGGAAATGAAAAGTTTGAATAAGGAAATGTTCAAGATGACTGATGGAAATGAATCTCTGAAGAAAGATATACTGAGTAAGCTTAACTCTATTTTGTCAGATGTTGATGTTGGCAAAAATTGGGAAAGCACTGAAGAGAAGGAATTCAAAGAAAGTGAGAAGGTTGCTGATGATATTTTTGATAATGTTGTGAATATTGGAAAATCATGGGAAAAAGAACTAGAAGCTGCAAAGTCAAAATCTTTGTCCATGGGATTGAGTGAACAGGCTGAATAAAGAACTCACTTAGATCAGACTAAGGAAAGCTCTAAAGGAGGAAAGATCATAAAGCTACCTAAGTCTGCAGCTAAGAAACCTACAACTCAACCTATAGTTCAAAAACCCCTTAGTTACTGGGAGCAGACTGTGAAGGAATCCAGAGAAAGAAGGAAAGAGAAAGAAGAGAAAGAAAGGCAAGAAAGATAAGAAGAGGAAATTTCTGATGAACCCACAACAGTTGTGACTGCTCAACCCTTGAATGTTTAACCATTGAGCATGGTGCCTACTGAAGATTCTGAAGAAAGGGTTAATAGGATGAAAGCTGAATTTGATAAGCTATGGAAGGAATATTTGAGTATCAGCAACAGGCACACTGTGATTAAAAAGATCAAGCTAAAGAAAGACAGATTTCAGAAGTTTAAAGATTTGAAGGCGGATGGTACTCTATACAAAGGAGATAATGCTAGACTCCTTGGTGGAAAGATGAAGAGGATTCCACTACCCAAGAGATTGTATAAGTCAAAGAAGGAGGAAGAAGAAATGGAAGCGTATGGACTTCAGATGCTGTTGAAATATTTTGAAAAAGATGAGAAAAACATGAAACTTTTGGAGCAAGAGATTATGAAGGCTCAAGATGAAGATTCTGATGATGATACTGATGAAGAAGAAGATGCAGATCCCAAACACAGGAGGAGATGAAGACTCTACTCTAGATTAGACACTAAAACTGTTTAGTTTTTAGTCTAATTAATGATTGTAAGCTGTATCTTGAAACTCTTTTTATTTATGCAGCTTTGTGTGTTGTGCTTTGCATTCCGTTTGATTTACCTTATGTTGTTTTGTGCCTTGTCATGCTTTGCTATGTTTCTTGTTGTTTTGAAGACAATGTCTTATTGTCTTGTTTACTTGTTTTGTTGTTTGTTTTGCCAACATCAAAATAGGGGGAAATTGTTAGTACCTTGGTTTAGATTTTGATGTATGCAAAACAATGTGTTTAAATTTGATGAATTAATCTAACACTTGTTCTAAGGAAATTGGTGTTTGAAACATATAGTTATAAGAAAAATCTACAGCTGTGTATTTGATCAATTTACAGCTGAGACATGACCCTACAGCTGTAAGGTTTCTCTACAGCCGATTTTGGAAATTGACAGGACTCTACAGCTACAAAGAACCGCTTGAAGAAGGTACAAGTCAGAGATTAATTGAAGACTAATGAAGACCCTTAAGCACTATTAGTGTAGCTCTCAAGCACTCACTAAACTGTACTTAAGTGAAGATTATTCTTAAAAGAAACTGGTGGATAATGACGATTATTTACAAGAGGCCAGAATTCTGAGAGAAAGGACATAGTACAATCAGTACTATTCAGTGTGAAGAAGGAGGACCATTTCACACATGCCAAATAGAGAGAGAGGAGCCTTATCCGGATTTCAAATTTGAATTTCCAACGGATAAGTCACACCACTCAATCTATAAATAGAAGAAGTCCTCAGAGGAAGCAACAACAACAACCCTGCGCATACAAGCATTCAACCTAAGCAAATCTACAGCCAGCATATTTTGAGAAAGAGATCTTTTCTTGTTTTTAATCTTTGTGATTCATAGGATAGTTGGTTAGGATTTTTCTTAGTAAGAATCACACCTTTTGTTGTTGTTCCCTCACCCTTTTTATATTTCTACTTTGTGTAGATATCTCTTTGTGAGGTTTTGAAAAACTCTTTGTGAGTTTGTATTCTTAGTGAATAGGATAGTATCTGTTTTTAGAATAGGAATCTGAGTGAACCTAGTTCTAAGAGGGAACTATTTGTACTGATCTTCGCCATCATCTCTTAGTGAATTTGGCACCTAAGTGGTGTAACAGTGGATGTAGGTTGTCTTTTTATAGACACTGAACCACTATAAACCTGGTCTTTTACTTTCTGCTATTTAATTTATTGTACTTCATATTTATTTTCCTTGTTACATTCATCATTGATCTAAAATCTAAAGTGCATAAAACCCTTGTGATTTTCACAGAAACTGACTCTACAGTTGTAGACTTTCATAAGTCACTCAACTGTTAAGTCTTGTTTACATTGTTTTTCATTAATCACTCACTTTATTCCACTGTGCATTGAAGTATTCTCAATACAATTCTAATTGTTAGAATTACTCTGATATTTTGTCTACAAATGATTGTTTATTTTACAAAGTTTTGAACTCTGCAGCTGCAGACTCTGTAGTCTACAGCTGTAACCTTTGTGGTCCTGTTCTTAAAAACTCTTGTAGACTTATTCTTTTAAAATTGAAAAAGGGATATTGTAAGGTTCTAGAATCCATCCTTTTTAAAAAGTTTGAAAATTTTGATTTTAGACTTAAGGTCTATTCGCCGCCCCCCCCCCCCCCTCTAGACCTTGACCACTTTAACGGACCAACACCATGATTTGACGGCTTGTCTCCACACTCTGCTAAACACTCATCCTCCATTGTTGGATCATTCCAACCTTTTTTTAGGTCTTGAACTAGAAGCTCTTCATTTACCTCTTTTAGACATGACCTACAAAAGTGTTAGGCATTATCAAGATCTAAACAATGAGCTCAACAAACCATCAACATTTCCTAGAAGAATACTATGCATGATCAAGAGAAGAACAATAAAGACAAGTCCTAATCGACTTCGTTCACTAAGTATAATAAGATTGAACATAATGGGTCTTATTCTAAATTCAAGGAAATCATGCAACTAATAGTTATGCCAATGTCGATTGTCAATGGAACCTCAAGTAAGCAAAATTCATGGGTGAATCAATATCATTAATCCATCCCATTATCAATATACGCTTAGCTACTAACAATTAGCCCAACATTATCATGAAAATCCAATTTTTGCACAAAATTTCCCAAAATTCGTCACTATACCTCCCTCAAAATTTCAATCTTCAATTAAGCCTACCATTCACAAAATTAGCTTGCAATTGGGTTCCCATTGGATTACACATCAACAATATAACCTAAATTCATTATCAATTTCACAAAAACTAGCAAAAATAAAAAATTCCCAAATTTAAGCTCAAGAATCCTAAAATTTGAATTTCTAATTCTAGACATTGCAACCATGGAATCTCTACAAAATTGCAAGAAATAGAGAGAGGAGAGTTAGAAGAACATACCTATGAAAGGAATTAGTTAAATGAGATGTAGAACTTGAGATATGAAAAATTCCTACTTTCTTCTTCTTCTTGGTTTTGAGAGACAATGGAATGTAAGAATATAGTGAGAAGTGTGTGTTTGTGTGTGAAATGAGTGGAATATAGGTGTAAAGTGTGAGTGGGAAAACCTTGGGAAGTGTGGTCAAAGTTGGACAAAAAATGGTCAAAACCTGAAAATCAACATGGTTCGCACGAACCATACCTGGTGGCCGCACAAACCCGGCTCGTTTGATCCCAGCTTGACGTTCGTGTGAGCCTTGGGCGAATGAACCAGAACACGGCCGCACGAACCGAATCTGCTGGGCGCACGAGTCCTACCTGCTGGGCGCACGAATTCGAGCCTTCATACACTACTTCCAATTTTTACCCTTTTACACATTTTTCTTGCATTTTTCTTCCATTTTCGTACACAACACAACTTAAAACTCCTCATAAAACATTAATGGTCATTAAGCATCATCAAAATAATCATGAAAATGAAAAATTAATCACGAATCACACACCCCAAACTTTTTCGGATCAAGAATTCTAATAAAGTTTGGAAAGAGTGATTAATCAAGAAACTCAAGCTCAATAAACCATACACTTAATATCACTCCTAAAGAAATTATATATCAAAATCTTATCCAAAATATGCTCCTTAAATCTATTCTTGCACAAATTAGCACAAAATCCAATAGAGCAATCAATTCCCAAAATCAATAGACTAAAATTGGCATTCAAACTTCTATCCCTAAAACCATCAAACAAAACAAACACAACAATCAAAATAAAATCAAGGATACGAAAAGGATATAAGGGTGGGTTGTCTCTCACCTAGTGCTTAGATTTAACGTCCCCTAGCCGGATGCGATGAAGCTCACGTAAAATCAATATAGACAAGAGTTGAGTGACTTACATCACTGAACTTTCTTCTCCAAAAATATCCTTTCTTTGATACTTTCTTCACCCCCTTATCTTCTATGTTCACTTTCTTTCTCTTTTCAAAAGGAATCTCCTCAATTACTTCACTCTCAAGACGACTAGTTCTCATTCCTTCCTCATTACCTCTTGTGACTTTGCTTGCACTTTCAAGCTCATCTCTTGGGGAACTCGTTGAGGAATCATAAATGGAGAAAGTATTTCTCTCATTGTTCATCCTCAAGGTAACCTCTCCCTTTTGGATATTAATCAACACATCCGACGTTGCTAGGAAGGGTCTCACAAGAATTAGAGGAGTATTCTTATCCTCCTCTACATCTAAAGTCACAAAATCAACCGGGTACAAAAATTTACCGATTCGAACTACCACATCTTCCACAAGCCCTCTTGGTTGAACCTGGAATTGTCCGCCATATAAAGATTACTAGACATGGGTATTATATCCTTCAAACCAAGCCTTTTTTCAATGGATAAAGGCATAACATTCACACTCGCCCCAAGATCACATAAAGCTTTGATCGTCTTGCTACCTTCGATGTGACAATCCAAAGTGATGCTTCCTGGATCTTTGAGTTTCTTAGGAAGATGCTTCATAATAAGCTCACTACTCTTATGAGTAAGTTTGACTATCTCGGGCTCATTCTTCCTCTTCTTTGACATAAGGTCCTTCAAGAATCTTGTGTATGTCGTCATTTGCTCAACTGCCCCTTTGAAAGGCATGTTGGCATACAACTTTGTAAACAAGTCGAGGAACTTCTTAAGCCTCTCATCAAGCTTATCTTTGACTCCCTTTGAAATTTCCACCTTTTCTTTCCCTACCACCAACCCTTCTTCCTCCATTCTTTCCTCACCCCCTATCTTCACTTTCCCTTTCTTTTTCTCATTTTCTTTCGTCAACTTCTCCACTACCCCCAAACTCTTCTCATCATCCTTCACTAAATTCACTTTCTCACTACAACTTGCTTCTTCAACAAGCTCATCATGAAACATTTTCAAGGAACAATTCCCTATCATCTCTTTCGAAGCATCCAAACACATAATTGAATTACAATGCTCACGAGGATTAATTTTGGTTGTAGAAGGGAATTTTCCTTTGTTGACATGTGGGCTCAAAGAAGTAGCAATTTGCCCAATTTGAAATTCTAGGCTCTTGATTTGGTTTCCTTGCAAAGCGTACAAATCATCAAACTTTTTATTGGTCTCATTGTTTATCTTTCTAAATTCCACTCTCAAATCTTCCACATTCTTCAAAATTAGCACCAAGGTGTCATCCATGCTCCCCCTCCCCTCATTATTTGGCGACTTTGACCCCGGATCAATCCTGGGAGGTAATTGGATTGCTCCCTTGGGATTGGAATATGTAAAGTTCTCATGCCTCCTATTAGGGTTGTATGGAGGGTTGCTTAGATTCGGATACGGACCCCCTTGTTGTCTAAAAGGTGGAGCAATATATGGCCTTTGATTACTTTGAAAGGAATTGTTGTATTGAGGACGACCCATGTAATTCACTTCCTCTTGTGTAGAAGTTGTGGAAGAAGGAATACTTTCGACAACACTTACTTGCATAGGATTCAGAGCTTGGTTTTGGTTTTGGCCTACATAAACCATTTGCATCATGTTTCTCATGTTCTCCTCAAGTAGAGAGACTCGATCACCCATTCTAATATTGGCTTCCCTTTGAAAAGCATCATTGGTTGCGATGTTTTTAATGATCTCTTTTACTTGCCAAACCGTTCTTGTCCAAACCGAACCCCCGGCATAAGAATTCAAATAATTCTTGTCTCCTTCATGTAATCCAATAGTAAACGTCAAAAGTATATCTTCTTCCCTCAAACCATGTTGAGGACAAGCCAAAAGCAAGGCTTGGTACCTCTCCCAAGCACTAGATATTGTTTCTCTTGCCTTTTGTCGGAAGTTCTTTATCTCTTCCCTTACCTTGAGAATTTTCGATGGAGGGTAGAATTTCTTTAGGAATTGAGAGCTCAACTCCGCCCATGTTGCAGCTTTAGGGTTCATCGATTGTATCCATATTTTTGCTCTCCCCATTATGGTAAAGGTGAAGAAACGAAGCTTCTTCACATTGTCCGACATCCCCTTATACTTGATCGTGTCACAGATTTCCATGAAGTTATTGAGATGAGCATTTGGATCTTCTCTATCACTTGATCCCTCGAAAGGAGATTCTTTCAACAACTTCAAGAGATTAGTGTTTAACTCGAATTTCTCCGCATCAATCGGTGACCTTTCTATACCATCATAGTGTTCATTCACCCTCGGCTCAAAGAAATCACGAAGTAGTGGTTCATTGTTTTGAGGTGGGTTTACAATTTGTGGTCTAGGAATTTGAGGTGGTGGTGGATATGGAAAATATGGGTAATTATGAGGTGGTGGTGGACAGTAAGGTTGATTTATTGGGTAATTGGGATATTTAGGATATTGAAGTGGATAATGGTGTAGTGGTTGATTTTGTGGTGGATAAGGTTGGTATGGTCGTATGGTTGTGGTATAGGTTGTGGTTGGGGTGGAGGAACCTCTCTTTGAGCCAAGTGCTCATCACTATGATGCTCTTGTTGTCTCAACGGCTCTTCATCTCTCATTTCATCTCTAGCATCATTCATGTTGTTCTCCATATTCTCTTGATTCAATCTCGCTTCTCTTCTTTTCCTTCGTAGGCTCGTTTCAAGGTCTAAATCAAAGGGTAATAGGTCTCTCCCTTGACTCCTTGTTTGCATGTACCTACAAAAAAACAAGTATCAAAACTCTCACAAAATAGTATCAACAGAATTGAAAATAAAAGAACAACGAACAACCCAAACAAACTAGCCGTCTCCCTGGCAACGGCGCCAAAAACTTCTTTGCCTAAATGGTGTCTACACGCAAGTGCACGTGATCGTTATCGTCGTGGAAAGATGACCAAGTTTATTATTTATCGAACTCAGGGAGATGGGAGATTTGTACGGTATGTTGTTATTCAAATTCAAAATTACACAAAGCAATAAAGTGGAGAAGGTTTCTAATGTCTACTAGCTTGTCAAGAAAGTAAACTACCTATCACTTTGGAGCAAAGTGAGCAAATTGTGAGAATATGTATTAGTGTACTATCCTATGTTTCACATGGTGTTGTATCACTTAATCATGCAATGAGCTATTGTACAATCAATTGGCAAGTCTCTCTAACATGCAAAGGTCTCCCTAGATACACATTAGAGCCCCTATTGTTCTTTCTATTAACTAATGATAATTCTCATTATCTTAGAAATTTAATCCAACACTTAACATGCATTGGCCTAATAACAAGAAGATTTAGGGAAATAGCCCAATTCTCATATGAGACTAACTCCCTAGTGGCCCTTATGATCAACTACACATGCAAAGCATTCATACATACCATCAATGTACAGAATTGATCATACAACATCTCATAGCATTCATAAGATCAACATTAACACCACATTACTCCATAGGAATCATACACTAACACACAAGGGTATTAGCCCATGGGTAATTTGGGAAACAAATGAGAAATTGAACTAGCTACGATCATCATCATACAAGAAATGTAAAGGAATGTTGAAGTATTACCTATTACAATGAAATTTGGAAAGATACAAATTACCTTCAAATGCTAGAAAATGATCCTACAATAGAAAACGAAATCCAATCGGTAGAAACGCAGCCCTAGCTAAGAGAAGAATGTAGGAATAAACGAATAGATGATCCAAATGGTAGATCGAAAGTTATCAATGAAATCGTAAGAAGAAATCTTGTAAACCCAACTAGTAACTACCTTTCTCTCTCTCTAATCTAATCTAAGAACTTGGAATTATGAAGATTATGTCTAAGATGCCTTGAGAATCTGATCCTTGAGGTATTTATAGTGCCCACAATGTTTAATCTAAAATGCCCTTCATTAAACGAGCAAAAAGACAAAACAGCCCTCGAAAGTGTGCCCATCTGAACCTTCGCATGAATGCAAGCAGGTGGCCGCAAAAATGCATTCATGTGAGCCCATTCATTTGGACCCCTAGTGAACGAACCAGGGATTTCCGCACGAACCCAGCTTGGTCGTCGCACAAGTCTAAGCTTGTAGGCGCACGAACCTGGCTTGGTCTTGTTCGATCGATCCTCGACTTCCTCTTTTCCTTCATATCTTGAGTTCTAGAGCTTCGATTGACTCGATTCTTTTCCGTTGTGACCCTCTCTTTGAACTTTTTGACATGTTATATCGTTTGCCTTCATTGGATCACCTTACAATTTATGAACTTTCACAAACTTGCTCGTCTTTTGCTGGTTTTGCTCGTTTTCACTACAAAATACAACTTTCTAGTAAAAAAGGGTTAAATGCACAAAGTATAACATTTTAGGGTCAAATATGAACATAAGCACATCAAAACCATAGAAAATAGATGCAAAATGATGCAATTATGACCCTAATCAGTACATACGTGTCACCTTCTTACTGGTCATTTATCCAGTGGCTAGTTTATCGGCTTTGACTTTACCGATCCTCGTACATTTATGACTCTGAGTTTCTCGTTCTTTACTCAGAATAAATGTTTGTTTTATGTTGGAGACACTGACATTCCTTTTGCTTCTTCAGACTTCCATAAGCACGTGTAACCATTGGGTCTCAGGACTTACAAGTATCAGATTAACTGATACTAGGCCCAAGTCAGGACTTAAGAACATCAGTAAGACATTCAGCCTGATCCAGTTTACTTGTGCCCTCACTGATAAATACTTCCCTGAGCATGCTTAGTTTACTCAGTAAGGTCAGAATCAGTGGTGTCTTCAGGATGGCTTCTACGCAGCTTCAGGACTCCTTCTAGGTTTTTCAGGTTGCAGCTTCAGGTTGATCATCTTCAGGACGATCACTACCTTCAGGGTTGGAGATGCTTCAGACTTCAGACTTTTGGGACGTCACCATCAGTCTTCACTCTTCAGCACGTTCCCCCTAAACTGAATACCTGTGAATAGAAAAATCTATTCTAACCTAACTATCTTGAAACTAACATCCTAATGAACTATACTTAGGCAAATTCATCAAGGGGTTTTGGGATCTAATCAAAACACTTAAGATTGTCCCAACAAAGTCCCACCAGAGCGATAGAGTGTTCGGATCTGCTCGCTATAAATGGGTAGAATGGCCACAATATCCAGGAGGTGAGATTTTTGACAGAATCTTATTGTCCATGAAAAAGACAATTGAAGGCCTAAAGGCCAAGGTATCTTTACGCTCGGAGGGCAATTCAACCCTACAAATCCCACTATCATCGTTATCACCATCGATTCTTTCGGCACAGATGCAGCCGAAGATTTAGTACCCAATGACAAACCTATATGAGGGAAGTGCTGATTTGAAGGTGCACATCTCCAAGTATATAGACTACATGATTTCAATGGGAGCATCTGATGCTATCGAGTGTAGGAATTTTCCATTTACTCTTGGAGACCACGCCCCCATCAATGGTTTACAGTGATGCTTCCAGCATCGATAACTTCGTTCACACAGCTGAGTCGGGAGTTTTTATCACACTTTTCTGGAGCAGCATCGTACTTCACTCAAAAGTATCGATTAGCGAACCTTGTTCAAGAAGAAGTGTCAAAGCTCCAGATCAAAGGCTCTGGCCCATATTTCTAAAGCAGATAAAAGATAGCAAATACAATTGAAGAACACGAAGGAATCAATACACAACTCATCATGGAGTGACATTACAAAATGATGACTCGTCCAAGACAAATCAATGCAACTGGTGGTGAAGAAGCTAGATCCTTACAAAGCAAATAGGTCACAACGAACATCTAAAGTGTTTATTCAGAGTGAAAGACTGTTCGAATCCTCTCGCTTAAGACGATTGGATCATGAATAGTTTCCCAAGAATAGATCCTATAAAGATGAAAAGAGTAATATAAGACCTACAAGCAAAGTTATCAACTCATTCAGAGGACAACATAAGCTCACAATCACCAACCTCACCTCAATTTCCTATTATCCCAGAAGCATCCATTCAGGAAAAAGTCCAACATTCGACAATAAAGTTGTACAAGGGAGAGTCAGACTCCAAACAACTGCAACGCTCTAATCTGGGAAAATAGAAAAAATGAAAGGATGTAAGATGGGTCAATCAAAATGTCAAGAAAGAAAAATAACATTTGAGCGATACCTATCAGGGCCTCCACCTGAACCTGAAGACAATGTGAGCTGAAGATCAAACTCTCAAATTATTCTGATCCAAGGATATCAATAGGGGCATCCGATACAATTCAATGCAAATATTTTCCACTCACATCGGACGATCATTCACATTAGCGAGAGATGAAGAATCGGATCGACATGTTTTGGAATGATTTGATAAGATATTATTTGAAGACAGACCAGTGAATAAAGATATAAAAATAATAGCCATGAAAAAAGAGACTAAACTCTGGTAGAAGATACAACTTGCATATCTCAAGAGTCATGCAAGAATCTTCACTGTTATTCAAGAAGCATTATTCGAAAAAGAACCAGATCAAATGCTAAACGTCCCAGTTAAACAAATCTAAGATGTTATCAATAGCAAGGAACTCCTAGCTGTTCCATGAAAGATCAGACAAAACAAACGCAAGATGAATCCTAACAAGCATTACTCATACCACAGACACAACACTGACGAATTTCAAGACCTGTTGCGGCAATAGCAAAGATTTTATGAAGATGTAGAATAATCAGAGTTAATGAAGAAAATCCCCAACGAGAAGGCCACAAGTCGCCTAATCCACCAACTTTGATATCGTGGAAGTTTTCGTAACTTGTATATGTACATATCTTGTGCAAAAGGGCGAGACTATAAGTTTATCCTTTTGTACAAGATGAATACGAAAATAATCTGCCCTATATGACATTAACAACATGCAAAATTCCTATGCTATAGGATCGTGCAAAATGGTCCAATTTAAGACTCAAAATATTGGACACCTAGCAAGATGAGGCAAAGCCAATAAAAGTCAACTCGAGAATATCAATATTGGAAAAGGCATGAACGGGCCAGAAATACCAATATCGAATCAAGGAGGGTCTTAATCCTTATTCCAATGCACACCTTCCAGCACCAGCAAGTGCATGGAATGTCAAACCGATCCCAAACATTCCTTTGAAAGGATTGCCAGCAATCGTACTGTGAAGAAAACTCCAAAATAGAGTTTTCATTTTCTCTAACCATGCTTTGGTAGATGACACATTTGTCTCTTTGTTCACTCTAAAGCAATCTTCCACATCACAAGCTGTTGGTACCTTAATAAAGAAGATATGGTGCTGAGTCAATCAACAATATCAGGCACGGACAAACAGTTTGGAGAAACTGGCACACACTGGAGGATATATTCATCTCAAGGAAAGTAGCCTTCACCAACATCATTTTGAGGAAGGCCTTGATCCCAATATAAACCAGAGCGATGTTGACACTTCCTGAAGCATTATGGAAGAAAAGTCACAGATATATCACCAGGTAAAAGTTCTCGAGGCATTTGCCTAAAAGAGAAAACTGCCCCCACCAAATGCCTTTGGGCACGATTATACCATCTTAATTGGCGATGACCATCCCGCCTATATTGATGATGCCGCCTACATAGGCGATGCGCCTCCCAGAGGCATGATTCCGCTTATATAGGCGATGCGCCTTCTCGAAGCGATAATCCTTCTTGAAGGCACGATTATCCCATCTTTATTGGCGATGTCCATCCCGCCTATATTGATGATGCCGCCTACATAGGTGATGCGCCTCCCAGAGGCATGATTCCGCCTATATTGGCGATGCGCCTTCTCGAAGCGATAATCCTTCTTGAAGGCAGAATTATCCCATATTTATAAGCGATGTCAATCCCGCCTATATTGACAATGCCACCTACGTAGGCGATGTGCCTCCCAGAGGCTTGATTCCGCCAATATAGGCGATGCACCTTCTCGAAGCAATAATCCTTCTTGAAGGCATGATTATCCCGTCTTATAGATGATGTCGTGATGTACCTCCTAGAGGCATGATTCCGCCTATACAGATGATGTGCCTTCTCGAAGTAATAATCCTTCTTGAAGGCACGATTATCCCGTCTTCATAGGTGATGTCCATCCCATCTATATTGATGACAATGCACCTTCTTGAAGCGATGATCCTTCATGAAGCGATGATCCTTCTTGAAGGAGATTATACTATTCTTATCAACAATACATGTTGGCGATACCCCGAAACATTACAATCATTCAACTCTTGATCATAAATCTCAATCGACAGTTGAATAGGAGGCAAGAGACAATGTTGATACCTCAACACTACACTGGGGGGCTGACCCTGATACACAAAATCAACAAGAAGCAAAAAGCTCGAATTCATTCCGATCACAAGCACCAAGCAAAGGAATCTTTAACCAGATTGACCATGGGGACAGCATACAGAATGACATGAACAACTCAATTCTAAAAATGACAATCAAAATGGTAATTAAGTTGCATGAAACGAGGCTAAGGTTGTTAAAGCTCAGGCCGCTAAAAATGCATTCCTTGTGGAGAGACATTACGGTATTAGAAACTGGACATGCCCCAAACAAGAGAAAAGCATTATGATTATGCACTTCTTAAGAGGAGACTTTACGGTATTAAAAACCGGACGTGTTCCAGACAAGAATAGAGCATTATGACCACAAAAACCCACTTTTTAAAATATATAAGGGCCGGGAAAAGAGAATCCCATCAGTGCCGAAGGAAAGCGTAATAAATGTTCCAAGGATAGGGCCCCATTCTATGTGGAACTCGCAGAGCAATTAATGCAGAGAGAGGAAGCATAATACGAGTATCTCTACTCATCACAGTTGAAAAAGCTATTCGTCAAAGCTGAAAAAAGTAAACGATACGAGGAAAGTACCACTAAATAACAAGTAGCGCCCGATAAGAGGCAGAAAATAACATTTCATGTCATTATCAGAATTGAGATACAAGTTATGATCAAAAGAAGCAAGAATAGTCCCTACTTCAACTAATACAGTGAATAGTTCTACACATGGAAGAAGACACAAGAATGCTAAAGCAAACAAGCCTAAACAGTTGTGGCACATTCACCAGCGGCAAGAGCAATTTATTCTTCGACCGGAGTGAATGATGGCATCTCGGCTGGCTAAATTTCATCCATCAGTATGAAAGAAGCAAGGCCTGATACAACAACGAAAGTCGCAAAGCAACCAAGCGAAAGCGCTCGCCAAGAAACAATACATAAATATTCTAGCAATAACAAAGCACAAAGATCTCCAGAAAGATCGAAAAGCTACAATTATTTTTCAATGCATCTACTCACAGGTATTGTTTGTCCCGAAACGAGTATAATCAGTGTATGGGGGGAAAACACTGATGTTAGATTTTTCTGAAAGACTCAGAAAAATGCTCTAACACTCTCACTCAGGATTTCCTGAAGTACTCAGTATGCTGAAGGTCCACAGGGGCAGCAGGGACAGTTCAGTAACGAGTCAGATAAGCTGAGTGTGAGTAAAGTGCTTGGAAGCTCAGTAGAGATAACAAACCTACTGACCGCTCGGAAGCTAGTCAGTTGGACCACTATCTCAGTGAGCCAGAGTGAGTGCGGAAAGTGAGCCCTTAGATTCTACTCGTTTTAGTTTCTGAAAACATTTTATCTGAGTTTGCTTAGTAAACTGGTGGTTAAGGCTGAGTGCACAGTATTAAGATTCAGGATGATTGATTCAGTCCTGAATAGAAAAACGATGCAGAATGTTCAGTTTATTATGATGACAGTTATGATCCTGAACAGAACAGTAAATCAGCACACATGGGACTTTTTAACGTGGTTCGGAGATAACCAACTCCTACGTCCACGACCTGATTTAACAGGAAGCTATCCTCAAAACCCTGAGGATAGGTACTTGGGTTTTACGTGCCAAGGGACACGAGTAGACAACTTTCTCTCTTAGGAACTGACCCCTGGGCGTTTTACAAGTCCCAGTCCTTCTAACCAACCAATCTCACACCTTGAGTGGTTTGGTATTCTGGTTTCCAACTAAGATAGCTCTAGCAATACAAAACAATGATAAATAATAGAGCTATCAATCTAAGCAAATACAGAGTGAATCCTACTACAACACTAGGGAAATTTAATTGCAGAGTGTTGTTTATAGTATGCTTTGAATGCTTGGATTCTTGAGAGTTTTCTCTTGGAAATTTCCCATTTTTTTTTAATGGGTGCAAGGCTCTCCATATTTATAGGTAAGATTCAAAATAGATCCGTTGGAGGAGATCAAATCAAATCTTTCCTATTTTAGGTAGATTGCAGGCTAGAAATACTGTTTGACCTACCCGCCATGCTTATTCTGGCAAGTTGTCACATCACCTGCAACTTTTGAGACGCATTAAATGCTGCGTGGACTCCGTACATACGTGTCGAAAGATCATTGGCTCTCCGCTCTAACGGCTAGTTGACTTTCAGACATTTGTCCTTCCTCTGTACATTCAATACTCTGCGTCTCTTGTTAATTACTCAGTCTGAACGTGTGTCTTAATGGAGTCTTACGGACATTCTTTTTGTCTCTTGTCCCATAGCACAAATAACCTTTTGCTTTGGACTTACATGATTCAGGTAAACTGAACCAAGACCTAAGTCAGGTCTTAAGTGCATTCAGCACAGCCTGATAGGTAACACTTACTCTTCACTGACTAAGTTCTGTCCTGAGTATGCTTAGTGTACTCAGTAGAAGCATCAGCTAATGGTACTTCAGGATAGTCTTCAGGATGGATCAGCAGGCTTCGTTCTTCAGCTTCAGTACAGACAGTCTTTAGCAGAACTGACTCTGACTTCTGCAGGATGGATTGCACATCAGACTTCAGTAAATTAGGTCGACTCCAATATTCTTCAGTCTTCAGCACGGTCCTCCTGTACTAAATTACTAACCTAACTATCCTGAACTATTTTATCCTGAACAACTATACTTAGGCAAATTCATCAGGGGTTTTGGGATCTAATCAAAACACTCAGATTGTCCCAACAGTTTCCCCCTTTTTGATGATGTCAAAACCCTTAAGCAAATTCCTATTCATCTATACAATCAACAGACTTAGTCAGTGAGAATAACTCAGTACCACCTGAGAAACTAGGTACTTAGTCTATATGATGAAAACAAGGAATGGGTTAGTACAATTCTTGATAAGGATTCAGAAAAGTAGATTCAGGAGTCAACAAGAAGTTGTACTCAGGAAAAGTAAATAACTTCATTGATTGATAAGAAAATACAAGTATCCTGAAGCTATTACAAAATTTCTGAACAACTAGCTCCTGATCTAGTCTTCATCCTTATTCCAAGCAGTCAGTGGAATCTCGTACATCTCCAATACCCAGTTCAGGACCTGCTTCATCCTGTTCCGATGAGCAATGGCCCCGGCAGCTCGTCCTACCCTGACGACTTCTTCAGATATTGCTTTCCGGTCCAGTTGCTTGGAGTTCCTAAAGAGTGGAGGAGGGTACTTGATGAATTCCGGAGGAGCGATCTCGACACCTTCAATGTCAGCATGTCTGATGATATCAGCCCAGAGATCAGGATGCTCCTGTGCCATCCAGTGATGGAGTATGACGTCTTTTCCTTCAGTTAGATCATCCCATAGCCCCACCACATAGAATAGGTAGGCCCACCTATTCCGGATCAGAATCCACACCTCCAACAGCTCTATCGGAATTAAGTCTTCCACAAACTTCAGAGGAGGGCTTTGATCTGAACTGACCACCAAATTCCTCTGAGTCTTCATCCGAGATCCAGAAGTCACAGACTTTTTCTTCTGAACCTGCGAAGTCAGATACTCATTGGACTCTTTCAAGCGCTGGATCTGACTGAGGAGCGAAATCTCCTTCATCTTCGCTATCTTTTCAGCTTCAGTCATCACCATTTTCTTCTGAGTGGTCAGCCCAGTTTGCATTTGCTCCTCTATTTCCTTTTACAAAGGCTCAAGAGAGGGGTCCTCAGACGACCTCAATCTTTTCAGCTCTGAACCTTCAGCAGCTTCGATGGCAGCGACGGACCTTGTCCTCTTTCATTCTGCCGCTATCAGTTCAGGGGGGAAGTTTTTCTTCTTTGCTTTACCAGTAATGGCAATCTGCTTCTTCCCTTCTTCCCCCTTTTTGGCATCATTATCATTTATCCGTTTGACAACTTCATCTACTGACTCCGCCAATAGTGTAAACTGACCATCCATCTCAGTCTGCTTTCCCTGCAATTGTCCAATCTGCCTGGCCATCCCTCTCAGGCCAACATTTAGCTTGTCGACGGCTGAATTGTGCTCAGCTTTTAGCCGTCCTTCAAAGCTCATCATCCGATTGTTCAGGGCAGTGGCAATTGCATCCTTCTCCTGTTCAGACATTTCATTCAGCAGTTCCTCTTTCAGTTCAGCTTTCA
>JAPKLY010002603.1:0-23507 GCA_026898435.1 Prunella vulgaris | reverse complement strand
ACCTCGAGCGAGCACATGGGCGACCAGCCTGGCGAGCACATAGGCGAGCAGCTTATACCTTCTTGCCTGTTTATACTTGGTTCTTCTCTAATCCTCAAACTTATCTCAAGCTTAGATCCTTTTATCAACAATATTATTATTATATAAATATTTAATAAAATTCAAAAGACGACTCAATAAATGAAATTGACTCAAGATTTTTCCTTTGAACTGTTTGAGAGTTATGAAATTGACTCAAGATTTTTTCTTTGAACTGTTTGAGAGTTATGAAATTATTTTAATTATTAATAATGAATTGTTTTTTATTCAATCACTTAATGAAATTTAATATTAAATCATTGAAATTGTCAGCATAATTCTTACTAAATATTGTTGGACAAAAACTATATTTGGAATGACGATAATATTTTTTGGTGAAATAAGTGATAAATTGTATGTTAATAATTAGGACTCAATTTTATTTAAAGAATAAAAATATATATTAGTAATATTTTGAGCAATTAATATTTTGATTGTAGTTAACCTTGTCGATCAAACTTTCCACATATAAAAAAATAAATAAATTATTAAAATAACATAATATTTTGTCATGTATATTTTTAACCAACCACAACATTGCACATCATAATTACATTGAATCATCAAACTCATACATAATATTAGAATAATTCTACAAACAACACATTAACAAAAAAAATATTATAAAATCGGACACATGATAAGACTAAACACCAAGATGAAACATTAATATATCTAATTCACTATTTGTATTATAGAGTATTAATGAAAATTATAAATATCATATGTAAAATGATAGATTAATGAAAACATTAAATACATATATTTATTCTACAAGTACAAATGTCAAGTCCAATCAAATACTGACACTCACTCGCCCGTAAACAGTCAGCCCTTCCCACGAACGCCTTTACGTTCTTCGATTTGATCTCACCCTCACCAACACTCGTGTTTAGTTTCTAAGGGATGCATGAACCTTGCCATATATTTTAACAAGAGTTTGCACAGCAGATACAGTATATATACAGCACACAAAAGCATACGGGAACTCACTCCAACCTTATATTAATCACTCACAATTTTTACAAGGAATGTCTAGGCTCATACACAAGACCATCTCCCACGATGGATGTAAGGCTCAAGGCTACACTATTTATAAACATATATATTCGTACATGTTGTGATGGACAACTCGCCCATCACTAGGATTCCTAATCTAGGTCGTCGTATTGCTTCCAAGCTGTCACATGTCACTCATCCGAATTATCCAGCATTTAGAGGTAGTTTCCACCCTTAAACTGCCTCAAAACTGCTCCAAACCTTCTGGAACTTGTACAAAATCGCCCCACACTTTGATTAGGAAATCTGACAAGCTGCCCCGCCCGTTGCACGGATCAGGTGCCTCGTGCGCCCAACTGCCATCCGTCACTGCCCGTATGCACGCACTGCCCATCCGTGTGCGCACCCACCAACCCGACGCGCATCCGTCCGCAACTTTGTGCATCCTTGCGCATCCGTGCATACCCGTCTACATCTGTGCACATCCGTCCGCATCCGTCTGCACTAGCAACCATCCGACGTGCACTTCCCGCACTAGCACCCGCACGCATCCATCCGACGTGCATTGTCACAGTCTTGCACGCATATTCCATCCGTCGTGCGCATGCCCAACACATTGATACGCACTGATCCGCCTATCCGACGTACGTCCCAGCTCACACGTACATTCAAATGCACCAAGTGCACACATGCACTTCCACACTTAGGCACACACTGCCCAAGTTCTTGCAAACCCCAACCCATCCTTAGGCGCTGCCAAAATTCATCCGTTCAGCTCACCCGGACTTGTGTCATTTACCCTCAACACTAACCCAACCAAGCTGCACACCATCCTAGCAACTCGGCACCGTTTTGCCAAGACGTATGCATGCATATCAATACTTCTCGACAGCCACAATCTAAGGGTCTAACAACTTGTATCATGAATTAATGAATGCAAGGAACACCTGCATCATAACAGTGATGTCATGCAAATCAATAAATATTTTTATATATTTCTTGAAAATATTACTATTTCGTTATCTAGATAATTTGTACATATTTTGTATTTGAATTTTCCACATAATTTTACACTCTTCAAATAAAGAAATATTAGTTTATATGCATATTATTTTAATATATATTTTTTCTATATTACTATTTTATTATAAAAAGTTTTTTTTTTTAATTTCTGGGAAAAGTGGAGGGTGCAAATTATTTTTGGGAGAGTAGTGACTTTCTTTTAAAAAAAATCTGTATGGGAAAACGACTGGTCATGTGTCTTGTAAAAGAGTGAAACTTTGGACATATGCCCCCAAAGTTAATATAAAATTATAAATGTAAATTAATACAGAGGTGAATCAATAAGTGGTTATATAGCCGTGGCAATAATTGAAGAAAATGTGTCATGTTTGTGTCGAGAGAGAGATGAGTGTGGAATTGAGATAATATATTTGTAAGCAACAAATTTTGTATGACACTGATATATTGTATGCTTTTGTAATATTTAAAAATGTGAAAAAGGCACAAAATTGTTCATTTTTTTAGAGGCATATTTTTCCCCTCTTTTAAGGATTTTATTTTTCCAGTTTGAAACTAAAAAGTCCAAACTACAATTAGTCCTCTTAATTTACAACTAACTCTAATTTATTATACTAATAATCAAACACAATCAATTATAAATTTTAATTTAGTACATCATAATCGAACTTATCATATCTGATGAATAGTTTGTCAATCATTTGTCAACCTGAATTAAAATTGGAATAATAAGGATATAATTTATTTTTTATGTCTACAATATTGGGCAAAAAATATTATATCCTACGTGTAAGAACGTCATATACACCAACTGTATAGTAAAATTGTATATAATTATCAATTTTTAATAAAATAATTAATATATTTTTAATAAAAATTAAATTTTAAAAGTACATATAAAATGCTCAATACATCTGAAATATAGAAGTTCTCGTCATGAAATAATGGGTCAAAGATATTAATTGAAGCTCCGATTTATGGAACGAGATGTATGAGACTCTTAACAACTTAGGGAACTTACGTTTTCATGAGAATGAGATTAAGTTGATTATGGTAACTAATGAAAATTAAAAATGATTAATCCATTATTTTTCTCTTCTAAATTAGTTAATTATTATCTAATTTATTTATCCTCAATCCTTTCAATATGTCAAAATATCGAGTGAAAATAGTTCAAACATGAAATATTTTGGAAGATATGAATTGTTTCATTAAAAGTATTAGTTTTGGAGAGTATAAATTATTTTTATTAAAGTATTTAACTTAAAGAATATGAAGAATATTAGTTGTTATTATTAAGGATATTATTTTTTTTCTACTAAAAAAATATTGCAGGTTAGTTTACATAACCTTCCAATATTTTGTAAACCAACAACCATTAGTTATCAACTATATTCCTAATTAATGCAATCACTATTGTGACAATCGTTACTCCAATGTATTATGTTTATTAGACAAAGTTTCTAAAGAACAAATTTTATAATATAAAATCTCGTCTCACATTATGAGATATGTACTCATTAATAAAAAAATTATCATTTTTAAAAAGTGATAATATTTTTATTAAAAATTTATTATTTTTTAAAAGTGATAATTTTTTAATAAGTGACATGTTGCATGTCATTAGACGAACTCATATAAATTTTTTTCAATTCATTTTATTTCATGAACGAATTTTACAAGACATTTTTATTACCAGGAGTATAAATAGATAAAAGAAAATATCTTTTTGTTACTATTTTTATTAAATAATTAGAACCAAACGCCACTAAAGGAAACCTCCAAATTTCAAATGACACAAATATACAGAATACAGCTGCAAGTGAAATATGCACCAAAGAGGAATAAAAATCATTAATTTTAATTATTCATCTTTATCCATATTTCCTTTTAAAACGTGGGAAATAGTAAATAATTTTCTAATGTGCTTGGGCAAATTTTAATTTTAGTTGAAAATGTTTTGTCTATTTTTCCTTTCAAGTGTGTACACAACGTAATTGGACAAATGCCTAAGCTGCACCATAGAGGGCTAATATTAATTTTAACACTTCATCTTTCCATTTTTCAATCTTCAAGTGTGCGACACAAAGTAACCCTACGTAATGTGCATCACAAGTGTTCCTCCATTTTAATGATAAATCATTTTTTCTAACATTTAATTTTAATCAGACTCATATTTTATCAAAAATAAAAAAAATTGTGACATCGTCTCACTAAATAAGTTCGTGAGAACTGTTTAACCAATATAATCAAGAAAATAAATGGATTAGCTTGTGGGTTGTCGTATGTAGGTTAAATATAGACCTGTCTCGAAATAAGATATGTGTTACGATCAGAAGCAAGAACACTCTGTCATCGAATATTAAAGAAGAGACGATGATATAAAGGGATAAAAAGAAAAAGAAAAAGAAAAAATATTGTGTGAATAAATTTTACTGTAAAATTAATAAGTGAATTGTTATACTAAAGAATGTTATTGGTTTATACTATAACATACTAACTTTGAATTATATTAGTTGTTTCATTAAAATATATTACTTGAAGAACTTTGATTGTTTCTGTTGATATGGCGAACTAATACGTCGGTTTCAGAAATAATCCCCAAGGTTTGCCAGGTCGCCAGAGCTCATCCGAGCTGGAGAAGGTCCAGAGATCGCCTGTCTGTGGGTACACCAGAGTTCGCCCGATACCCCGAAATCTGGTCAAGGCTCGAGAGCTCGCCCAACCTACCGGAGCTCGCTGGGAGCTCGCCCATAAGCTCACTCGTTAGTCAATAGGACCCTGATGGCGCGCTATTTTTCCCTCCGTCCGGTTTGTTCACAAGGGTGGTTTACGGCGAGGTTTTTAATGAGGCCCATCTAGTCTAAGGCATAGTAGTAGGACGAGGCGCGGTAGGGGAAGCGGTGTGAGAGATCAAGACGAGGGTAAGGAACTCTCGTCAACACCGGAAGCCACATAGGCTCGTAAGGTGCCGTCTCACACTCGCACACCTATAAATAAGACCTCTCTTGTACTATTCAGACAATTCTCACAATTCTGAAAATTAATACAATCCCTACTGCAATATTTCTCTCTCTAAACTCTCTACTCTCCCTCCCCAAGAACATTAATTCAAAGATTATTGTTTGATGGAATTAACATGTTATAACTAGCCACATAACAAATACGATTAACAAATTCTATCAACAATTTGGCGCTAGAGGAAGGGTCGTCGAATCTGAAAAATAAAAAAATTCAAGAACAAAAAGTTAGGGTTTGGTTGAAGGTTTGAAGATTTGAAGGTGTTCTTGATAAAACTCAAGAACACTTGAAGATACACACACACCCTCATCCCTTGAACGAAGAACCCAGATTTCCAGACAAAAACCTGAGTCTTCGGATTTCACGAAATCGGTCCGGAACAAGTTTTCAAACACGCGCGTGCACACGAATAAACCAAATTTCGGACAATTCGTCACACGCGAGGCTAGACGAAAACTTGCACAGCTCCGCCTAAGCTGGACGACAACCACTCCGGCGACCTCCACCACTCCGGCGACCTCCCTCCACTTCGACGCCCTTCAGCAAGTTACCCCCTCCGAAACCCAAAAATGGCTAACACTCGAGCCGTCAAGGGACAGGCCTCCACAGCTGCGGGAAGGTCTAAAGGGGGCAATCAAAACCAGGCCGAGGTGGAGACCTCACGCCAGGTGGTGGAGACATCACAGCCACCTCCCCAGAAGAGCACCGCAGCTCCGCGACCTCCGCGAATTGCGGTGACCCAGGAAGACTTGGCCCCCGCTCTGAGGGACCTGGTCAGCAATCCTGACGAGCTCCAACGCACCATCGCGACCCTACAAAGGTTGCAGCAGCGACAGCAGGACGAGCTCGCCCTAGTACCCAGGCGAGCTCCAGCCGCCGAAACCAGGGAGCAGACCAGGCCCACCCAGGGCACCCAAACCAGGGGGGGACTACAGCGTACTCCCCACCGAGCAGGAGGCGAGCTCGGCACAAGCTCGCCAGCGCAGGGAGAGGACCGGCAAAGCCAAAATGGTGGAGGAGGGTCCCGCTCCTTACACTGGGAGGGAGTCGGCCTACACCGGGGCATCTGGCACCCACCAATCTCAAAGGAGGGAAGTCCTCCAAGACCGCCTTGGCCCGAGGTGCGAAGAAAATGAGCGCACGGCAGTCCCAGCTGCGTCCCATGGGGACTCCGACCAGTAGCCACGCAGGTCAGCCCACGAAAGGCTGAGGAGGCCCGCCACTGACTGGTTAAGCCCCCACGGCGGACGCCAGTTCCTGCCCGCCACTGAGAGGTCACCCCAGAGTGAGGCACCTCAGGGACGTGCGTCCGCGAGACGCACGACCTTTGAGCACCCTCCGCCGGAGGTGACCCGAGATGACGAGCTGGCATCACTGAAAAAGGTCGTTGAAATGCTACAAGCACAAGTAGCAGCCAAGTCTGGCGGACCTGACGCCACGACTCTCCCCACCTCTCCATTGGCACCTACCATCCTCCGCGCACCGGTCCAGAAGAAAATTCAATTCCCGGTGATGTCCGCATACGAAGGCGAATCGGACCCAAAAGTCCACCTGGCCAAGTACGCGGATTTTATGATTTCGGTCGGTGCCACCGACCCCACCCAGTGCCGGAACTTCCCGCTGACCCTAGGGGACCGAGCTCACCGCTGGTTCTCTTCACTCGCCCCGGGGTCAATCTGCTCATTTGGCCAACTCTCGCGGGAGTTTCTGGCCCACTTCTCTGGGTTCGGGTCCTACCTCACCCAGAAGCACCGGCTCGCCAACATCCATCAAGGCGAGAGCGAAACCGACCAGCAGTACCTGGAAAGGTTCGACAAGATTCTGCTGGAAGGCGAGCTGGTAAGCGAAGACACCAAGGTCGTCGCAGCGATGGCCGGACTTAGGAGAGGCACCGACCTCTGGAAGGAGATGCACCTCGCATGTCCCAACACTTACAGCGAATTCCGCCACAAGGCAGGGGTGTTTGTGGCTATGCAGGAGGCACTACTGAAAGAAGTTGGTGCCCACGAGGAAAGGAAGCCCTACGGGAAGAAGTCCGGGGGCGCCTACAAAGCTCCCCGGAACTTAAAGGCCTTTGGCGAGGGAGACGAGCTCAAAGAAAAGCTCAACCAGGTCCTCACTGTCTCCGTCGACCATGTCTTCACTGCCGTCCACGGCAAGGCCATGCTGGAGGAGCCAAGGCGGATCCTCCAGGACCGCACGAAGCTCAACCCCAACAAATTATGTGCCTACCACCAGGCCATCGGCCACTTCACCAGCGAGTGTCGAGACCTCCTCAAGCAACTCTGGAAATTTTACGAGGAGGGGAAATTGGCCGAGTTCGTGAAGAAGGCCCCAGCTAAGAGGCCGAGGTTCGAGAGGAGGGCTACCTCCGATGACGAGGAGGAGGAAGCAGACCAACCTGGTCCCCATCACAGACGGAGGGCACCTCCCCAACCTCAGCAAAACATGGAGCCGACTCGGGAACTCTTGGTTCTTGAGGAGGAGATCGGAGCTGCAAGAGGTCTCCAGGACGGGGGATCCTCCATATCCAGGAGAAATAGGAAGGCCAAAATCCAGGCCATAAATCAAGTCCAGGAAGGCAGCTCCGGCCCCAGGTCCGTCTCACAGCTCGCTGACGAGCTGACATTTTCTTCAGCGGACCTGGAGGGGGTACTGATGCCCCACAACGACTCGTTGGTGATAACCGCAGACATCATGAACGTCCGAGTTCACATGCTACTTGTGGACACCGGCGCATTCACCAATATTCTCTTCAAATCCACCTTGGATGCTTTAGGTGATTTTGAGTCATATCTGGAACCTAGCAATGCTAGGATAGTGGGGTTCGGAGAAGCTGTAACCGTCCCCCTAGGTAGTGTTAGGTTGAGCGTCCAGCTTGTATCGGCTGAGGACCCCGAAAGGAGACTGACTAGGCTCATAGATTTCTTAGGTGTCGACCAGCAGTCCTCCTACAACGGGTTCCTTGGTCGTCCGTTTATTAATGAATTTAAAGTGGCGTGTTCGACCTACTACTACTGTTTAAAATTCCCAACTCCAAAGGGTGCCGGAACTATAAAAGGTGACCAGAAAAAGGCCCGAGAGTGTTTACTCCAAATGAAAGATGGTCAGGTCAAAAAAGGGGTGACACGAGTCCAAGTCCTTGAAGAGGACGCACAGATTCCTGCAAACGAGCCAAACATCCTGGACGTCATCTCGGTCAAAACTGAGATGATGGAGGTAGGCGATTTGTCAGAAATCAACCAAGGCAATGGACATGTGCAAGACACACAACCGACACCGATGGAGGACATGGAAGAAACCCAAGTGTTGAGACCTGCGCAGGGGTCGGTAGCTGCGCAGGGACAGCAGCCTACTCCCATGGAGGTAGCTGATGAGGCCCAAGGTGTGGGACCTGCGGGAGGATAAGAACCAACACCCATGGACGTTGACCCAACTCCCCAAGTCACCACACCATCCCGAGCTGACAGACCGCCGAAGGCGTTCACAACCGACGAGCTCGCCCAAGCTGAAAGCCAACCCGATGACCTCGAACCGCGCATAGGCCACGAGCCTGCGCAGATGTCACAAGGGGAGTGGGACGAGTTCAACAACGACCCGAGGTGGAAAAGTCAGAAGAGAAAAGCAACCCCCATGGAGGAGTTGACGTCACTCCCGGTGGACCCGGAAAGGGACTTAGAACTTTTCATCGGTTCTGAGTTACCTGAACCGTACCGGTCGAGGATGGAGCTGTTCTTAATGACCAATCTGGACGTATTTGCCTGGTCCCACGAAGACATGACGGGGATTCCGTTGGAACATGCTTGCCACAGACTTAACATTGATCCGACGAGGAGACCCGTACGCCAAAAGCGAAGAAAGTATGGACCAGACAAGTACGCAGCTCTAACAGTTGAGGTGGAGAAGTTGTTAGTCAACAAGCTCATCAAGGAGGCTTTGTGTCCGCAGTGGGTCCCGAACCCCGTCCTGGTGAAGAAACACAATGGGACGTGGAGACTCTGCATTGACTTTACAGACCTGAACAAAGCATGCCCGAAGGACAACTTCCCACTACCTCACATTGACCAGCTGGTGGACAGCACTGCAGGCCATGAGATGATGACATTCATGGATGCTTTTGCGGGCTATCATCAGATAGCTCTACACCCGGATGACCAGGAACACACGGCGTTCTACACCAACAAGAACATGTATTGCTGGGAAAGGATGCCGTTCGGACTCATCAACGCCGGAGCCACCTACCAAAGATTGGTGAACAAAATGTTTGACCAACACATCGGCGAATCCATGGAGGTGTACGTGGACGACATAGTTGTCAAGAGTTTGAGAAAGGAGGACCACCTGGACCACCTGAAACAGACCTTCGACATACTGCGCCACTACAACATGAAGTTGAACCCCAAGAAGACCAGCTTCGGCGTACACTCTGGGAAGTTCCTGGGGCACCTAGTTAGCCAGCGGGGATTGAGGTCAACCCAACACAGGTCCAATGCATAATTGAGATGGGGATACCCGACTCCATCCAAAAAATTCAAAGGCTGACAGGGTGCATGGCTGCCCTTAACAGAGACATCTCCAGGTCCGGCGACAGAAATCGTCCATTTTTCGAGGCAATTAAAGCAAACACACGGAGGTACAAAGAGACGGCCAAGGCCAACAAGCTCCACCTCAAAAACCACTTCGTCTGGACAAATGAATGCCAACGAGCCTTCGAAGATATCAAAACATACCTGGCGGACACACAGGTTCTGTCGAAGCCAATACCTGGAGAGAAGCTGTATCTGTACCTAGCCGCGTCGGAGGTGGCCATCAGCTCCGTCCTGGTCCGAGAAGAGGCGAAAACACACCTCCCAGTGTACTACGTGAGCCAAGTCTTACATGAAGCTGAGTTGAGATACACCCCAACAGAGAAGCTGGCTTATGCACTGGTGATGAGTGTTAGAAAATTGAGGCCTTACTTCTTTGACCATCCAGTAGAGGTGCTGACAACGTTTCCACTGCGTCAAATACTACAGCGCCCAGACACTACCGGACGCCTGCTGAAATGGTCGCTGGAGATTAGCCAATACGGAATAACCTACGCACCCCGAACAGCGATCAAGGGACAAGCACTGGCCGACTTCATCGTCAAGCTAACTTTCCCACAAGATCCGACGAGGGGCCGTATAGCTCCGTGGCATCTCTACGTGGACGGGTCATCAACTAGCATGGCAGCAGGCGCCGGCGTGGTCCTGATTAGCCCAGACAGACAAGTCTTCACCTCCGCAATTCGGTTCGACTTTCGAGCAACCAACAATGAGGCAGAGTATGAAGCGTTGATAGCAGGACTTAGGCTATCATTAGCTGTGGGGGCAACCAATCTTCAAGTTTTCGGAGATTCCCAGCTAATAATATCCCAAGTCCGGGGGGAATTTGAAGCAAAAGACCAGCAGATGATAACCTATCAGAAGATAGCCGCGCATCTGATCTTGATGTTTACACAAGTTTACATCAATCAAATACCGCGGCTAGAAAACACACAAGCAGATGCTCTAGCCCGGCTAGCTACTAGCAACGGCGAAACCGAATTCACGGAGGTTGTGATCACCACACTGAAAAACCCCTAGACGTCCGATTACAAGATAAATCAGACCTCGAGTGGGGGGCAAGAGGATAGTGAAGATGGTGAAGATTGGTGCACTCCAATCCGAAAATACTTAGCAGACAGAACAACCCCCGTAGACGCCTGGGAAGCTAGCCGGTTAGTAAAGCAAGCTGCCAGATATACGCTGCTGGATGACCAGCTCTATAAACGTGGATTCTCTCTACCCCTACTCAAATGCCTAACTAAGAAGCAGGGGTCCGAAGTGTTAGAAGAAATTCACGAAGGGATTTGCGGGAGTCACGCTGGGGGGCAAGCATTGGCATATAAAACCATCAGACAAGGCTACTACTGGCCCACTCTTCGAAAAGATGCCATCAGCTTCGCTCGAAGGTGCCGAAAGTGCCAACTTTTCGCACCTAACATCCACTCCCCAGCCAACCAGCTTAGGTCGGTTTTCAGCCCATGGCCTTTCGCGAAATGGGGTATCGACTTGATCGGCCCATTTCCACCTGGTAGAGGCGGTGTAAAGTTCGTTGTTGTAGCAGTAGACTACTACACTAAGTGGGCTGAGGCCGAAGCTCTCACAACCATAACCCAAGAAAGGATGATCGGCTTCATTTGGAAAAACCTGATCTGCAGGTTTGGACTCCCGCAGTCGGTCATCACTGATAATGGAAGGCAGTTCGACGGACAGAAGTTGAGGGACTTCTGCAGTTCGTGGAACATCAAGAAGCACTACTCAACTCCGTATCACCCCCAGTCGAACGGCCAAGTCGAGGCGGTAAACAAGATCTTGAAACACATATTAAAGCTCAGCCTCGAGGAAAAGAAAGGAAGCTGGGCAGATGAACTCCCGGAGGTCCTATGGTCTTACAGAACTTCCTATAGGGCCAGTACCGGGGAGACCCCGTTTGCCCTAGCCTTCGGGGCTGAAGCCGTAGTCCCGGTAGAAGTCCAGAACAAAACTTGGAAGGTGGTGGGATATGATGAAGAAAAGAATGATGAAGCCTTGGCAATAGAAAAAGATCCGATCGAAGAAACCAGAGCTTCATCAGAAATGAAAAACGCCACCTACAAGCGCAGAGCGGAAAAATATTACAACTCGCAGGTCCGAGACCGAAAGTTCAAGGTCGGAGACCTGGTGTTGAAAAAGAAATTGATTGCCCCACCAGGTGTATTTGGTTCAAATTGGGAAGGACCATTCGGGTCTAGGGGTGGATGAAATATCGAAAATACCGGTATACCGCACTTATCGTATCGAAAAATATCGAATTTATCGAAATTTTAGGTATACCGAAATTTTCGGTACGGTATGGTATCGTATCGAAAATTTCGATACGGTAACGGTATATAAATATAAAAATTTCGGTATACCGCGATATACCGAAATATTTTCGGTATATTGAAATATTTCGGTATTTCGGTATATCGCGATATACCGAAAATTTCATATTGAAAATATTTCGGTATACCTAAAATATTTCGGTATGTCACGGTATACCAAAAAAATCAAAATTTTCAGTATACCAAAAATTTCGGTATACCGTTTTCATACCGAAAATTTTGGTATACCGAAATTTTCGGTATGACAACGGTATGATTTTTTTCGGTATCGAAATTTCGGTATATCGAAATTTGGTATACCGAAATTTTCGGTATGACAACGGTATGATATTTTTCTATATCGAAAATTTCGGTACGGTAACGGTATGGCGAAAAAAATTTCGGTATGCCGTACCGTCCACCCCTATTCGGGTCACTGCAGCCTGGCCGAACGGTACCTATGATCTAGAAGACGCAGAAGGCAAAGCTTCGTCATACACCTGGAGCTCGGCACATCTAAAAAAGTTCTACCAATAGACTAGAATCCTGTAATAGACTAGTCGAAGGTTGGCATAAAAAATGTAGATGACAACCGATGTAAATTACGTAGCTATAAAAAGTCAGAGAAATTCATAAAATTCAGAAAAATTCCCAAGTGTTTAGACCTGTGCAGCTCTCCAACCAGGCGAGCTACACCAAGTCGCCCACTACACCAGGCCCAGCTCGCCAAACCCAGCTCGCCCATGGACCCAAAAATCCGCGGTGCACAAGGACCAAGGTCCCAAGCGTTGTAATTGAATAGCTCGAAGGCAAAGGCCAAAGTGCCCAAGGTCGCGAAGGTACCCTTCTTAAAGGGTTGCTAAGCACCTACTGCCACAAGTTAGAAAAATTCGCGAAAAAGATAAAAACGTCTAAGGCAAGGTTCATGAAACCCAATGGCCCAACGTGAATCAATCGAAGTGCAGCTCGCTGCCCTAAGTGGTTTAAGACGAACGATTCGCGGCCTTAAGTGGCGTAAGACAAAGAATACGCACTCTCAAAACAGAGGTACAATTTGTAGTCGTAAGTTACGTAAAACGAATGATTCGCTTCTCAAAGTAGAATAAGACGAACAATTATGTACCAGGAAAATAAATAAGAAAGAGCTATTTTAAGAAATTATAACGTAAAAGCGTAAAAACATAAATAAAAAGAGTTGGACAAAAAATGCTCGACTTATATTCAAAAGGATACTTAAGAGATTTTCAAGCAAAAAATATACTTGAAAAAATCCTAAGTATGAGTAGTGGTGCTGGCCACAAAGGCCGACCAGCTAGCCGTCTTTGAATTACAAAAAGCTCCTTCTGGGCGAGCTGCACGTGCCCGGCGAGCTAAATCTACTTGGACAAAAAGTAAAGACTACAAAAATGGAGCTCCTTCTGGGCGAGCTCGGCAACCCGGCGACCTACTACAACTTGGAAAATGTAAACTAAGCTAAGAAAGCAGTAATAAATGGAGCCTAAGACTCGGGGGCGACCTGGCGAATGGGCATGGCGAGCTCGGCGTCAGGAGTAATATTCTCGGAGAGCCCGCTTGTGCCGAGCTCGCTAATGGTTATCATCGCGTCCCCGCAGACCTCCTGCATCTGCTCCATCGTCGGCGGGGCCTCACCTCCAGCATCCCCCTCTGCACCCTCCGTCTCTTGGGCGAGGTCGGCAGTCAAGACCTGCTTCGTCTGGATAATGTTGAATTTCAGACGAGCAGCGTCGAGATTGATCCCATAGCCCACGAGGTCCCCGATGTTCAATTCCGTGCCGGGGGGATCGAGGACTTCTCCAGACAGTCCTCAAACTCGCTGACAAGGGCCTCCCACTCGCTGTCATTGTTAATCCACGCCCATTGGAAGGAGCGAATTACCTCAGCAAAACAGAGCACGAAGCCCTTGTCAGTGGCCACCACCTCGGCGAGCTCAAGTGCCTCGGGCGTTATGGCAGTGTCGGAGCGGCCCCTGAGCTCGGCGATCTCCAGGGCCTGAGTGGCAACCTCCTCCCGCAGCTTGCGGCACTCCTCTGAATTCCCCCGGCTTTGATCCCGGAGGACCCCTACCTCGGCCCGGGTCAAGGCGAGCTCCTCCTCCCGAGCAGCGAGCGTCTGGCGAGCTGCTTCCAATTCAGCCTGTTGTTGGCGGAGGTCGGCTTGGAGTTTTTCTGCTTTCTTAATTGCAAGCCGCTCCGCCTCCAGCGAGGCCTTCGCTTTGGACTCCGCCCTCGCGAGCTCCTCAAGTGCCTTCTTCCGCTCGTCGCCCACCTTGGTGAGCGCTTTATTTGATTCGTGGCGAGCTCTATCTGAGGCGGCGATATCGTCGCTGACAAGCTGAGCCGCCGCCATCGCTGCGCAGGCGTAGTGCATCGCCAGCCTCGCCCTGTCAGCAGGCCTCTGCCTCTCGATCATCCCGAGCTCCGAGGCGGAGAGGTATTTGGGGGCCTCGGTAAAAACCTGGCGAGCTGCCCCATCGGGAAGGTCCCTTGATGAATTCAGGGCCCGGCACCGCTCGGCGACGTGGAGGGGCTTAGGTCGCTGCGGGAACTCGGCGGGAGTGTACCTGCACATACTCAGATCAGTTAGCAAAAACCAAGGAGATTGCCAAGGCTTCCAACTCAAAAGAGGTCGCCCACTTACCCAAACCTATCGGGGTTGAGCCCGAGCAGGGTATCGTCCCGAATAGGGACCCCATAGGGAGGCGGCGAGGGCGCACTCTGAGGAGTTGGAGGCGCTGGAGAAGGTCGAACAGTAAGAGCTCGCCCGGACCCCGTTTGGCTTGATCCAGAGCCGCCCTCAGCCCTGGCTCGCTTGGCGAGGCGAGTTTCCTCTTCACTCACTCGCGAGCCATCTCCCCGGTGGAGAGCTCGCTTCGTCTGATGGGGCGGAGGTGGTTGGGCACCCCGTTCAGGGCCTGAGCCTCGGCCCGCCCCTTTTTTGGCTCCGGCGACCTTCTCCTTTATCGGGGGAGGTGCCGAGGTCTTCTGAGAGCTAGAGCCCCCAGCCTTCTCAGCGGCTTTGGCGAGCTCTAGTTTCTTGGTAGCGTCCAAGACCGCCCCCGAAGGGATGCCTTCCCTCCCCGGACGAGGCTTGCCCATCGTCAGCTGCCGAGCTAGGAAGTGATAAGCTTCGGGAACCTCAACGGGCAGGAGCTCGTCAATAGGACCTGCGCCTGTACAACAAACAACCAAGTCAGTTCGGCGACCTTGACATACAATACAGCGAGCTCTGGAAGCTCGATAATGGAAAGGCACAAGACCTTGAGCGGCGAGGTGGTGTGGCGAAGTGATGAGACCCGCGAGCCGGCGGCAGTGGTGTTGACACAGATGTTCGATCTCACGGTCCTTTTTCTCCCGCAAGCAACACACCGTCCGCACAAACTCGAAACCTGTCGAAACTGCCGGTCTCCCGCGGCTCGACTTGTGGCGCTTCAAACCTGCAAAAAGATAGATTAGATCAGTAATCTAATCCGACGCACACACACTAAGGTACGCCACCTACAACTCGCCTCCCCATAGGTCTCGGGGGTAGGAATGCGCCCTCCGCGGCCATTGGAAGCTCGCCAATCCCCCCGATGAAAAAGAACTGCTCCTTCCAATCCCGGACCTTGTTAGGGAGGTTGCCTAAAAATTTACCCCCCGGACGAGCTTGAAAAGAGTAATATCCCTTCCCCTCCCTCGCTTGCCTGATCACGATGAAGAGCTCGTTGATCTCCGCCGTGCTCAGCCGATTTTCATAACCCTCGAGGCCGAAGACAGTCAGGGCGGCCAACAAATTGCTCCATGCATTCGGAGTGAGTTGGGTGATAGCGAGGCCCGTGTCCGCCAAAAATTGCCCAATTATGGGATGGAGGGGAAGGGTGAGCCCTGCCTTTAGGGTGTGGTAATTCATAGCTGTGAGCCCAACAGGGGGGAGGTCGGCTCGCTCTTTCTCCTCGGCAGGATACATAAAAATGTCCAGCGGGATGCGGAACCGCCTTCGAATATCCGGAAGGGCGAACTCGCTCATGATGCTCTCCACCCCGTTGGCCTTGAGATCAGACTTGCCAGCGGCTTTTCGAATCGGAGCTCGCCGGGGTAGGGGGAAGCTCGCCCCATGAGTCCTCACATATTCGCCCCAGTCGAACTCATTTACGACCTCGGCGGAGACTTCATATTCAGGGAGCTTGGGGAAGGGAAAGTCGATAAAACGGAGGTATTCGTAAGTGACCTCCGTCCCAGTATCCTCATCGACCTCTTCGTCGACCTCACGGGCCAGCTCGCCAGCAAGGTCGCCGGCCCCAACCTCGGCGACCTCCTCCTGGGCCTCTTCAGCGGGAGTCGCTGCTCCCCCGTGAGCTCGCTCTGAGTAATCCCAGAGTTCGCGGAGGGGTGATTCCTCACCAGAACTAGTGGCCTGCTCGCTAGAGTCAGAGCGAACTGACCCCGAGAGCTCGCTACTGTCTGGGGAGGTTTCAGAGCTCGCCCCAGAGCTCGAGGAGAGGACCACAGGTGTTACTCGGGGGTTTGGAAGGTCATCGGTCATTTGTCCTTTGCCCAGGTCACGACTCGGGGGGTATGGCTCGAGGAGTTCTCAGACATAATGAAGGCGTTCGAGAATGTAGAACAAGGAAAGAGAGGAAAAATCCGGGTCTCTACCTTGGCAGGCACGTCTAGAGCAGAGGATTGATCGCCGGAAATGCGCTCTGGGAAATGAAGGAAGCAAAGTGAGGAAATTCTTCGTTTTCGTCTATTTATAGATGCGGGGCACAAGCTCGAAATTCCCGAAAGACTAGGGGCCTTTTTGCAAGGAATTTGAAAAGTTATCATTATTATGGGCGGGAATCGAGGCGCTAAGAGACTTGCGTGACGCTTGGGATCCCGCATCGTGTCGGCCGAGGCGACCTCCGAGGCGCAGCTCGCCTACGAGCTCGGCGCCCCCGGAAATAGTTCGCCAGACCTCAAGTTCTCCAGCTCGTCCACACATTGGACAAAGTCATGATGCGCGTGAGCTGGGGGGCAAATGTTGATATGGCGAACTAATACGTCGGTTTCAGAATCTGGTCAAGGCTCGGGTCGCCAGAGCCAGAGCTCGCCCGTCTGTGGGTACGCCAGAGCTCGCCTGATACCCTGGAATCTGGTCAAGGCTCGGTAGCTCGCCCGACCTACCGGAGCTCGCTGGGAGCTCGCCCATAGGCTCACTCATTAGTCAATAGGATCCTGATGGCGCACTCTTTTTCCCTCCGTCCAGTTTGTCCACAAGGGTGGTTTACGACGAGGTTTTTAATGAGGCCCATCTAGTCTAAGGCATAGTAGTAGGACGAGGCGCGGTAAGGGAAGCGGTGTGAGAGATCAAGACGAGGGTAAGGAGCTCTCGTCAACACCGGAAGCCACATAGGCTCGTAAGGTGCCGTCTCACACTCGCACACCTATAAATAAGACCTCTCTTGTACTATTCAAAAAACTCTCACAATTCTGAAAATTAATACAATCCACACTGCAATATTTCTCTCTCTAAACTCTCTACTCTCCCTCCTCATATTACATCCAAGAACACAAATTCTTGGATTATTGTTTAGTAGAATTACATGTTATATTAGCCACATAAACAAACATCGATTAACAAATTCTACCAACAATTTGGCGCTAGAAGGAGGGCTTGAACCTCCGTTTTGAATCTGAAAAATTAAAAAATTCAAGAACAAAAAGTTAGGGTTTGGTTGAAGGTTTGTAGATTTGAAGGTGTTCTTGATAAAACTCAAGAACACTTGAAGATACACACACACCCTCATCCCTTGAACGAAGAACCCAGATTTCCAGACAAAAACCCGAGTCTTCGGATTTCATGAAATCGGTCCGGAACAAGTTTTCAAACGCGCGCGTGCACACGAATAAACCGAATTTCGGACAATTCGTCACACGCGAGGCTAGACGAAAGCTTGCACAGCTCCGCCGAAGCTGGACGACAACCACTCCGGCGACCTCCCTCCACTTCGACGCCCTTCAGCAAGTTACCCCATCCGAAACCCAAAAATGGCTAACACTCGAGCCGCCAAGGGACAGGCCTCCGCAGCTGCGGGAAGGTCTAAAGGGGGCGATCAAAATCAGGCCGAGGTGGAGACCTCACGCCAGGTGGTGGAGACATCACAACCACCTCCCCAGAAGAGCACCGCAGCTCCGCGACCTCCGCGAATTGCGGTGACCCAGGAAGACTTGGCCCCCGCTCTGAGGGACCTGGTCAGCAATCCTGACGAGCTCCAACGCACCATCGCGACCCTGCAAAGGTTGCAGCAACGACAGCAGGACGAGCTCGCCCTAGTACCCAGGCGAGCTCCAGCCGCTGAAACCAGGGAGCAGACCAGGCCCACCTAGGGCACCCAAACCAGAGGGGACTGCAGCGTACTCCCCACCGAGTAGGAGGCGAGTTCGGCACAAGCTCGCCAGCGCAGGGAGAGGACCGGCAAAGCCAAAATGGTGGAGGAGGGTCCCGCTCCTTACACTGGAAGGGAGTCGGCCTACACCGGGGCATCTGACACCCACCAATCTCAAAGGAGGGAAGTCCTCCAAGGCCGTCTAGGCCCGAGGTACGAAGAAAATGAGCGTACGGCAGTCCCAGCTGCGTCCCATGGGGACTCCGACCAGCAGCCACGCAGGTCAGCCCACGAAAGGCTGAGGAGGCCCGCCACCGACCGGTTAGGCCCCCACGGCGGACGCCAGTTCCAGCCCGCCACTGAGAGATCACCCCAGAGTGAGGCACCTCGGGGACGTGCGTCCGCGAGACGCACAACCTTTGAGCACCCTCCGCCGGAGGTGACCCGAGATGACGAGCTGGCCTCACTGAAAAAGGCCGTTGAAATGCTACAAGCACAAGTAGCAGCCAAGTCTGGCGGACCTGACGCCACGACTCTCCCCACCTCTCCATTGGCACCTGCCATCCTCCGAGCGCCGGTCCAGAAGAAAATTCAATTCCGGGTGATGTCAGCATACGAAGGCGAATCGGACCCAAAAGTCCACCTGGCCAAGTATGCGGATTTCATGATTTCGGTCGGTGCCACCGAGCCCACCCAGTGCCGGAACTTCCCGCTGACCCTAGGGGACCGAGCTCACCGCTGGTTCTCTTCACTCGCCCCGGGGTCAATCTGCTCATTTGGCCAACTTTCGCGGGAGTTCTTGGCCCACTTCTCTGGGTTCGGGTCCTACCTCACCCAGAAGCACCGGCTCGCCAACATCCATCAAGGCGAGAGCGAAACCGACCAGCAGTACCTGGAAAGGTTCGACAAGATTCTGCTGGAAGGCGAGCCGGTAAGCGAAGATACCAAGGTCGTCGCAGCGATGGCCGGACTCAGGAGGGGCACCGACCTCTGGAAGGAAATGCACCTCGCATGTCCCAACACTTATAGCGAATTCCGCCACAAGGCGGGGGTGTTTGTGGCTATGCAGGAGGCACTACTGAAAGAAGTTGGTGCCCACAAGGAAAGGAAGCCCTACGGGAAGAAGTCTGGGGGCGCCTACAAAGCTCCCTGGAACTTAAAGGCCTTTGGCGAGGGAGACGAGCTCAAAGAAAAGCTCAACCAGGTCCTCACTGTCTCCATCGACCATGTCTTCACTGCCGTCCAAGGCAAGGCCATGCTGGAGGAGCCAAGGCGGATCCGCCAAGACCGCACGAAGCTCAACCCCAACAAATTCTGTGCCTACCATCAGGCCATCGGTCACTTCACCAGCGAGTGCCGAGACCTCCTCAAGTAACTCTGGAAATTTTACGAGGAAGGGAAATTGGCCGAGTTCGTGAAGAAGGCCCCAGCTAAGAGACCGAGGTTTGAGAGGAGGGCTACCTCCGATGACGAGGAGGAGGAAGCAGACCAACCTGGTCCCCATCACAGACGGAGGGCACCTCCCCAACCTCAGCAAAATATGGAGCCGACTCGGGAACTCTTGGTTCTTGAGGAGGAGATCGGAGCTGCAGGAGGTCTCCAGGACGGGGGATCCTCCATATCCAGGAGAAAGAGGAAGGCCGAAATCCGGGCCATAAACCAAGTCCAGGAAGGCAGCTCCGGCCCCAGATCCGTCTCACAGCTCGCTGACGAGCTGATATTTTCTTCAGCGGACCTGGAGGGGGTACTGATGCCCCACAACGACTCGTTGGTGATAACCGCCGACATCATGAACGTCCGAGTTCACAGGCTACTTGTGGACACCGGCGCATTCACCAACATCCTCTTCAAGTCCACCTTGGATGCCTTAGGTGATTTTGAGTCGTACCTAGAACCTAGCAATGCTAGGATAGTGGGGTTCGGAGAAGCTGTAACCGTCCCCCTAGGTAGTGTTAGGTTGAGCGTCCAACTTGTATCGGCTGAGGACCCCGAAAGGAGACTGACTAGGCTCATAGATTTCCTAGTTGTCGACCAGCAGTCCTCCTACAATGGGTTCCTTGGTCGTCTGTTTATTAATGAATTCAAAGCGGCGTGTTCGACCTACTACTACTGTTTAAAATTCCCAACTCCAAAGGGTGCCGGAACTATAAAAGGTGACCAGAAAAAGGCCCGAGAGTGTTTACTCCAAATCAAAGATGGCCGGGTCAAGAAATCCGTTACACAAGTCCACATCCTCGAAGAGGACGTACAGATCCCTGCAGATGAGCCAAACATCCTAGACGTCATCTCGGTCGAAACTGAGATGATGGGGGTAGGCGATTTGGCAGAAATCAACCAAGGCGGTGGACCTGTGCAAGACACACAACCGACACCAATGGAGGGCGTAGAAGAAACCCAAGTGTCGGGACCTGCGCAGGGGTCGGAAACTGCGCAGGGGCAGCAGCCTACTCCCTTGGAGGTAGCTGATGAGGCCCAAGGTGGGGAACCTGCGGGAGGTCAAGAACCAACACCCATGGACGTTGACCCAACTCCCCAAGTCACCACACCGTCCTAAGCTGACAGACCACCGGAGGTGTTCACAACCGACAGGCTCGCCCAAGCTGAAAGCCAACCTGATGACCTCGAACAGCGCATAGGCCACGAGCCAGCGCAGATGTCACAAGGGGAGTGGGACGAGTTCATCAACGACCCGAGGTGGAAATGTCATAAGAGAAAAGCAACCCCCATGGAGGAGTTGACGGCACTCCCGGTGGACCCGAAAAGGGACTTAGAACTTTTCATCGGTTCTGAGTTACCTGAACCGTACCGGTCAAGGATGGAGCTGTTCTTGATGTCCAACCTGGACATATTTGCCTGGTCCCACGAAGACATGACGGGGATCCCGTTGGAACACGCTTGCCACAGGCTTAACATAGATCCGACGAGGAGACCCGTACGCCAAAAGCGAAGAAAATATGGACCAGACAAGTACGCAGCTCTAACAGTTGAGGTGGAGAAGTTGTTAGACAACAAGCTCATCAAGGAGGCTTTGTGTCCACAGTGGGTCGCGAACCCCGTCCTGGTGAAGAAACACAACGGGACGTGGAGACTCTGCATTGACTTCACGGACCTGAACAAAGCATGCCCGAAGGACAACTTCCCACTACCTCACATTGACCAGCTGGTAGACAGCACTGCAGGCCACGAGATGATGACATTCATGGATGCTTTTGCAGGCTATCATCAGATAGCTCTACACCCGGAAGACCAGGAACACACGGCGTTCTACACCAACAAGAACATGTACTGCTGGGAAAGGATGCCGTTCGGACTCATCAACGCCGGAGCTACGTACCAGAGATTGGTGAACAAAATGTTCGACCAACACATCGGCGAATCCATGAAGGTGTACGTGGATGACATAGTTGTCAAGAGTTTGAGAAAGGAGGACCACCTGGACCACCTGAAACAGACTTTCGACATACTGCGCCACTACAACATGAAATTGAACCCCAAAAAGACCAGCTTCGGCGTACACTCTGGGAAGTTCCTGGGGCACCTAGTTAGCCAGCGGGGAATTGAGGTCAACCCGACACAGGTCCAATGCATAATCGAGATGGGGATACCCAATTCCATCCAAAAAATTCAAAGACTAACTGGGTGCATGGCGGCCCTTAACAGATTCATCTCCAGGTCCGGCGACAGAAATCGTCCATTTTTTGAGGCAATTAAAGCAAACACACAGAGGTACAAAGAGGCAGCCAAGGCCAACAAGCTCCACCTAAAAAACCACTTCGTCTGGACAAATGAATGCCAACGAGCCTTCGAAGATATCAAAACATACCTGGCAGATACACAGGTTCTGTCGAAGCCAATACCTGGAGAGAAGCTGTATCTGTACCTAGCCGCGTCGGAGGTGGCCATCAGCTCCGTCCTGGTCCGAGAAAAGGCGAAAACACACCTCCCAGTGTACTACGTGAGCCAAGTCTTACATGAAGCTGAGCTGCGGTACACCCCAACAGAGAAGCTGGCTTATGCACTGGTGATGAGTGTTAGAAAATTGAGGCCTTACTTCTTTGACCATCCGGTGGAGGTGCTGACAACGTTCCCACTGCGTCAAATACTACAGCGCCCAGACACTGCCGGACGCCTGCTAAAATGGTCACTGGAGATCAGCCAATACGGTATAACCTACGCACCCCGAACAGCGATCAAGGGACAAGCACTGGCCGACTTCATCGTCGAGCTAACTTTCCCACAAGATCCGACGAGGGGGCGTATAACTCCGTGGCATCTCTACGTGGACGGATCATCAACTAGCATGGCAGCAGGCGCCGGTGTGGTCCTGATCAGCCCAGACAGACAAGTCTTCACCTCCGCAATTCGGTTCGACTTTCGAGCAACCAACAATGAGGCGGAGTATGAAGCGTTGATAGCAGGACTTAGGCTATCATTAGATGTGGGGGCAACCAATCTTCAAGTTTTCGGAGATTCCCAACTAATAATATCCCAAGTCCGGGGGGAATTTGAAGCAAAAGACCAACAGATGATGACCTACCAGAAGATAGCCGCGCATCTGATCTCGATGTTTACACAAGTTTACATCAATCAAATACCGCGGCTAGAAAACACACAGGCAGATGCTCTAGCCAGGCTAGCTACCAGCAACGGCGAAGCCAAATTCACGGAGGTTGTGATCACCACACTGAAAAACCCCTCGACGTCCGATTACAAGATAAATCAGACCTCGAGTGGGGGGCAAGAGGATAGCGAAGATGGTGAAGATTGGTGCACTCCAATCCGAAAATACTTAGCAGACGGAACAACCCCTGTAGATGTCTGGGAAGCTAGCCGGTTAGTAAAGCAAGCTGCCAGATATACGCTGCTAGATGGCCAGCTCTATAAACGTGGATTCTCTCTACCCCTACTCAAATGCCTAACTAAGAAGCAGGGGTCCGAAGTGTTAGAAGAAATTCACGAAGGAATTTGTGGGAGTCACGCTGGGGGGCAAGCATTGGCATATAAAACGATCAGACAGGGCTACTACTGGCCCACTCTCCGCAAGGATGCCATCAGCTTCGCTCGAAGATGCCGAAAGTGCCAACTTTTCGCACCTAACATCCACTCCCCAGCCAA
>JAPKLY010002602.1:0-23533 GCA_026898435.1 Prunella vulgaris | reverse complement strand
CCTGTTGATTGAGGTTGATCTTAAGGAGAACATTGAGGAGAAAGTTATGTACCGTAGAGCGGGGCAGGTGGCGTTTACATCACTTGTGTATGAGAATATCCCGGCCTTTTATCGTGCATGTAATGTGGTGGGTCATCTTACCTCTAATTGCATGAAGTTTTCTACCATAGGGAAGCAGCCGGCTAGAAAGGGGAGAAGCAGGAGTCGCTCAAAATCCAGAAAGAATTCAGCACCTGGAACGTCTCACGAAAGGGGGGACGATTCTGCTCAGCTAGGTAATGATCAGCTCGACTTGTGTACTGCTGGAAAGTCGATTCCTTCTTATGGACCGGTTCCGAATTCCGGGATTGGCGTGGAAGATAGTTTAGCGTTGGCTCTTGTTCCTGAGCAGAATAATTCAGCCTCTATTGGGTCCCTTGAGAAGGTTCCCCTTAACGAGAGGAATGAGGATTTGCGACTTCGTCCTGCTTCAAAGTTTCAATACTCGGATATCTCTGTACCTACGGGTGTCTCAATTAAAAGGGCCTTGCAGAATATCTCGAGGGAGTCTGCGCCCAAGCTTGATTTGGTTTCAACATTGAAGGATCCGGATAAGTCTCCCTTTGTCATTGATGATATAGGCCCGAAGTCCTCGGAAATGTCTATGGTTGCGAGGAGAAGTTGGGCGGATGAGTTGGAGGAGGGGGAGGATGTACGTCAGCCGCCGATGCACGGCTCAGATGGTTTTTTATGTTGATTCTTTCTTGGAATTGTCAAGGGCTCGGGAATGATCATACACGCAATGCTCTAGTTACTTTTTGTCAGCTCCATAATTTGTTAGCCTTAGTTCTTAGTGGCATTTCTCAAGGCTTTGTATTCTGGGCCTAGACCTATGGAAGTGGATTTAGTTGGTTGCACTCTTTTTCTCCTACGTCCGGTTTTTCCACAAGAGTGGTTTACAGCTAGGTTTTTAATGAGGCTCAACTCTTTCTATTTGTTTACTTAATTCCTCCGGGTTGTGGAGTTGTTTCTTTCTTTGTTCCTCCTATAACTCTATTTTTCTTTTCTCTTTTTAATATAATACATGATTCGTCATTATTAACTGGATGACCTCAAATTTCTTGTTGTGATGAAATATAATTAAAAGTAATATGATAAGGAAATATTTGTTTTAAATTTTTCAATAATAATAAGAATAAAATTTTATTATTTTCTTTTTACTCTCACATATATTGAATTAATATTTATCTTCCTGATACATTATTACTGTTCGGTTCCAATTTTTAAAAGTTAATAAAAAAATAAAAATACTGGTTGTGACATGAAAAAACTTAAATAAAAGAATGATTATAAAATGAAAGAAGGATGATCAAATTAGATAATAATTACTTTATTTAAAATAAAAAATAATATTATATACATCTTTTATTTTCGTTAGAACATTGACTACTATAAGTAAGTATATATTTATCCCTTTATTTCCATTACAACCTCAAATCTCCAATTGTGTAGGAAGACGGAACAAATCCAACTGGAAGGAATGGGCATCTCTTCCTTTGAACCAACGTCTTACAAAGAAATGATAAATCGTCTGGGCTGTCAGAATTAGAGGGTGAGATTTGGGCTTATTCTATTAGCCCAAGGGCCAAAACATTATGGCCCCAACCCAACACATACATGTTAATTTTCAAAATTTTATACTCCCTCCCTCCCGGAGAATTTTCATCTTTGAGTGTGCACACGTTTTAAGAAAATGGGAATGATAGGTAAAGTAATATTATTAAAATAATGAGATTAGTTAAATTGAATGTAAAAGTAATGTCATTTGTGTAATATGTGGATATTGTGAGTATAAAGTTAAAGTAATAGTTTCTATTTATAGGGTGTGAAAATAATTATGGGACGGACAAAAAAAAACTGTGAAAAAAATTGTGGGATAGAGGGAGTAATATTTTATAGGTATTATATACTTCCTTCGTCCACAAACTTATTTCCCACATTTCTTTTTTGATTCTCCATCAAACTTTCTCCCATTTTGTATTTATAAATATTTTGAATTAATTTGTAAGTATGATAATTTTTTTGAACAAATATGTACACTGATAAAATATTGCAACTTATAATAGAATGAAATAAAATTTAAAGTCATAATAATGTAATAGGAAAGTGATCCAGTGCGAATGATATAGTATCATTAAAGCTATCGAGATAGATCAGTAGGAAGAAATAAAATTCATAAAAACCCACTTTTTGGTTGGACGGGCTGTAAAACCCCAACCAACCCACTTATTGGTTGAACCAGATTTAGATGGGTTGCCTCACTTATAATTTTTAAATATATTTTTATATTTTAAATTTTTAAAAAATATAATTTAAAAACTCTAATATATAAAAATTCATGAAATCAATCTTGGCAATTACCACTATAAAAATATTAAAAGATAATTTATCTTACAAACAAAGTTATAATTTATTAAATAGAAAAATAACTATCCACAAATTAAAATTCAAATATATTTACCATATTAATTCATAAAAATAGTCTCTAAGCAATTTAAACTCATAATATATGAATAAAATTTTTATAAAATATTTCTAAAGAACTGATATCAATTTAATATATATATATATATATTTGAAAGCATACTAGTCCGCCTCCAATGGCTAAGAAATATTATATATATATATATATATATATATATTTGAAAGCATACTAGTCCGCCTCCAATGGCTAAGAAATATTTGGTCCAACAAGCGTAGATTATTTGTACCTACTTTTGTTAATTTTATACATATTTGATGATTACATACATAATACACTCACTATAAATTATTATTTTTATCCATTAACAAAAAAACCTTAACTTTCTCCTCCCTTTCTCCTTTCTGTATTCGCGCCACACCCTCCCATATTTCTCTTTTTTATTTCATTTTTCCCCTTTTATTCTTTTCTATTTGTTACCATCAATTTCCCCATATGCCCTCGCGTCATTCACCATAACTCCTCCCCTCCCCGACCACCCACCCAACTCACTCGGTCATACAAAGTATATATGAACTTTTTTTTGTCTATAAAAATTTCTAATCAAATTTACATTTTTTTGTATGTTTGATTGGTGCACACCAAGTTTGTATTTTTATTTTTTTCCTCTTTCTATTATGTTGGACGAAAATTAAAAAAGCATAAAATTTGTATCCGTATTTTCAAAAAATGGTTACAATTTTTTGGATATATATGGAAGGTTTTCCCAAAAAAAAAATTATATGGACACTGAGAAATATAGCAATGATAATAGAATGAAATATAAGTAAAAATAATATTATAAGGAATGTTTAATTTATATTTTTCAATGATAATGAGAATAAAAATATATTTTTTCTATTTATTCTTATATATATTGAATTACTGTTTATTTTCATGGTGATTACATTATAAGTGTAGTGCTCTAATTTAAAAAAAATTAATAATAGAGAGAAATATATTAGTTGTGACATAGAAAATTGATGGGATAATTCTATATAAATACACCACATTTTACTCAACTTTCAATTTAATCCAGAGCTTCACGATTATTGTAAAAAGTCACAACCTTTTAAAAAGTTTTAATTTGATACACATTTATTTCCAGCCAACAACTGATGACGTGTCTCACCGGAGCGCGTGAAATGTTGCCACACTAGCGTACACGTATGAAATACTTTATTGGTTAATTCTATATAAATAGACCACCTTTTACACAACTTTCAATTTAATCATGAGTTCACGATTATTATAAAATATCCCAACTTTTTGAAGAGTTTCAATTCGATACACTTTTTTTTTTCCGGCCAACAACTAATGACGTGTCTCGCCGGAGCGCGTGAAATGTTGTCACGCTGGTGTAAACGTGTGAAATTACTTTTTTATATTTTATTTTTTTTCCACATCATATATATATATATATATATATATATATATATATAAAATAACAAAATTTTATATTAAAAATATATTTTTTTAATGAGAAATACTATGGAAAAAACGTTTTCCACCATATTCAAGAGGGATTTGAAAAAACTGTGTTAATGGTACCGAATATCACCACTTAATTCTATATAAATACACCACCTTTTATGGTATTGATATTTGGTACCATTCACACAGTTTTTTCAAGTCCATCTTGAATATGGTGGAAAACATTTTTTTCCATAGTATTTCTCATTCAAAAAATGTTTTTAATATAAAATTTTGTTATTTTTTATATATATAATATATGATGTGGAAAAAAAAATAAAAAAAAAAGTAATTTCACACGTGTACGCCAGCGTGACAATATTTCACGCGCTTCGGCGCAACATGTCATCAGTTGCTGGCCGGAAAAAAAAGTGTATCGAATTGAAAATCTTTAAAAGGTTGTGATTTTTTTATAATAATCGTGAACTCATTATTAAATTGAAAGTTGAGTAAAAGGTGGTGTTGTTAACCAAAAAAGTCTTTCACACGTATACGTGATTTGTGTGAGAATTGTTCATTTTTAGGGTGTTTTATTTGATTAAATCTTATAGGATTTCATTCATTTTTATACTTTAAATTGATTATTTGTGTTTAATGGCCAATAAAGGCATTTGTTGAGATTTTGTAGGAAATTAATAATTTTTGGAGCAAAATGTATCTTAATATTTTTTCGAAAAAGAAATTGAATTTGGGCTGAAGACAAGAGATTTAAAGAATTTACAAGCCTATTTCAATAGTTGGGCCCAACAAATAAAATTCAAGTTTAGCCCATTTGTTGACTAAGTCTTAATGTGATCAAAACCAAGGAGTGGTCTTTGACCAATCTGCACATGAAGTAGAGAAATTCTTATCTCCTTCCACAGTTGAAATCAAACCGCCCACAATCCTCCGCCATTGTCGCGCCCCAACCGGCCACCGCCTGAGCCCCTACTGCCGGAGTCAACATACTCGCCGAAGCAATCGACCACGCCCACTGCTGTCGCACCTGGAAGACGTCGCGCCGGAGAAGGAAGCAGCCGGAAATCCTTGTCGTCGCGCCAGAATCGCGCCCCTGCTCAACCTTCTCGCCAAAAAGTCGCCGGAATCCTCCTCAGCCCGTCGCCTCCCCTGTTGCCAGATTCACCGGAATTACAAAGTCGCCGGAATCCGCCTCGGGAAGAAGAAAGCTCAGCCCCTGCTGTCCGCCTACAGCCGCTCAAGCTCAAACACCGCCGCGCCTGAAAGCCTTCATTGTTGCCGGAACCTGAAGCCCAGCCACCTTGTCGCCGGAAATAGTGCAGCACCGTGAAGCCTCGCCGGAGCCACAGCCTGCAAAACCTCGAAATCGGAAATCGCCATTTCCGGTCTTGTCCGTCAACATTCAGAGGAAAGAGGTAAACGTTCTTTGGTTGGAAAAAGCACAGACTTGAAAAGTTGCTAAAACGATTTTAGAAGTCGTGCTCGATCAAGGTCAGCAGTCGAGCAACCCAGCACTATCGAGCATTTCAACAAAATTCAGATTTTATTCCTAATTGAAACAGGCAAGTGGAGGAAAAAAGTAATGGGCCAAGGTGATTGGCATATGTTTATTTTGGGCCCATTCTCGTAGCATATATATATTGTAGGTTTTGGGATTATTGTTAATTAGATAGGAGAAGGTTTTACACGAAATTGGAATTGGGGAATTTGGCAGCAGCTTGTTTTACACATTTCTGTGGGGAGCTCATCTCCCCCCACACACTACACACGTTAGATTAGAAATCTATTTTTCTTGCAATTTCTAGTTAGAATCTTGATTGGGCATTTTATTTCTTGAAATATTGAAGGATTGGGAACTCAAGAGGTGATATTTTTTTTTTATTTAAGTTCTAATGGTAATGTTCTTGTTTAGCTTTTATTTTGTTATTTTGATCATGAGTTTGTTGATTTTAGTTATGGGCTAATTGTTTTTTGTTTTGGGTGTTTGAATTATGATGGAGATTTATGTGTTTGTGTTTTGATTAACTTGAAGTTGCTATGGATTTAGTGATTAGATTCTCTTGATGTGTTTATCTTGATTTAATTGATTTATTTAATTGATTATTCCATGATTGATGATTGCATGTTGCAACTAGCGTTGGGTATGTTGTTAATTGGTCATGTGAAGAAAGATTAGGTGGTTGATTAGATTTAATTTGTGGTTTATTGACCCGAGAGGGGGTAGATTGCTTAGAATTACCATTAAGGGACATTAGATGTTTTGATTGTGAATTAGAGTGTTTAGTGAAGGGGGAAACTAGGGACGATATCTGTGCGAACCTCCTAGCGTTCACTATCGTAGGAGCCGTTTGTAGTTAATTAGGTGCTAGTTAACTAGAATTGATCACCAAAGCCTCAAAAGGGATCGGTCTTCATTTGCTTAGTGGTAGCCCTTATCACACCCAATGAAATAACAATTGATAGGTAATTAGGACACAAATACATTAGTTGAAATCGTGAGGATAGCACCCGAAGCATTTCATCTATCTTGCACTTTCGACTTGGAAGTTAGTTGGTAATTTTATTTGCTTTCTAGTTTAATTGTTGCTTGTTTATATTTTGTGCCAACCGGACTCGTCACTATAGTATAATGACGACACATAATCTTGGGGCTCCATCACACTCCTAAATCCTAGGTCGATAACTATTTGGTCGTATATTTGCAATACTACAATTATCCATCCGCTTTTGGGTAGATTTGCTTGATTTGAAAAACGTGCAAAAATACGAAAAAGTCAGTACGCCAGCGTGACAACATTTCACGCGCTCCGGTGAGACATGTCATCAGTTGCTGGCCGGAAAAAAAAGTGTATCGAATTGAAACTTTTTAAAAGGTTGAGATTTTTTACAATAATCGTGAAGCTCAGGATTAAATTGAAAGTTGAGTAAGAGATGATGTATTTATATAGAATTAACTCAAAAATTGATAGATGAATTATATAAGATGGAAGAATGGTAATCAAATAGAGGTAATGATAATTTTATTAAAAATAAAAAATAATATTATGTACATCTTTTATCTTAAGGGAACAAATCCATCTCGAAGGAATGTGCATATCTTCCTCTCATTTGGACAAACGTCTTACAAACAAGTGATCGCTGTCAACATTCAAGGGGTTGAAAAAAGAGTTGGGCTTCAAGTATTAGCCTAAGGGCTAAAACATTATGGCCCAATCCAAAACATACGGTATAATTCTCAAATATTTTTAATATTTTATACTTTCTTTGTCCCATAAAAATTTGCACACTTTCTTTATTTGGACGTCCTACACAAATTTGCACACTACTAAAAAAAGAAATATTAATTTACATGCACACTCACAAACCTATACACATTGTAAGCAAATAAATTTTGCTATCCCAATTAAATAAATATCAAACATATATTACTATTTTAATTTTGAGGATTTATCAAATTAATTCTCTAATTAAATAGTAAAATGATATTGATTGTACACGATACAAGTCGTTATTTTACGAGTCTCCCGACACTCGTAAATGACAATAAATGGCTGATTTCCCCTATTTATGAAGACGGCGGAAATCAATCAAGCTAAATTTGGTTGATTACTTAATCTTGCCAATCAAATCGGCATCAGCCAACCAGAGTGCGTCACGTGTCAGCGCAGAAGAGGAAAGTCTTCACCTCTCCACCCTATAAATAGGGGTCTTCATGTTCATTCCAAGTGGTCCACACTCAACGACCCAATATCGAACATATCAAGTGGTCCACACCCATCGAAGACGAACGAGTAGCAGCAATCCTCTCGACTAGCAAAATTGCGCGCTAAGAAGATCCATCGATCCAACTCTTTGAAGATTCAAGCCTTCTTCACCAAATCTGAAGAACTTCTTCGAAGACTCAAGTCGTTCTTCGTCAAAACCCTCTAGAAACACTGTTTGATCCAAGACAAGAGGCCAAATCCCTCCGATCAGACGTTTTTCTTGAAGAACACCTAAAAGATCATCAAGCGTTCTTCGCCAACTTCAACTGTTCTTCGCCAAATCCAGTCAGAAACCTCCCTCGATCAGAATCAAGGAGCTTCATCCCTCTAATCAGACGTTTCCAGCCGAAGATCAACTTGAAGACTTCAAGCGTTCATCGCCGTTTTCAAGAGTTCTTCATCAAAGTTCATCTACAAACGCACTTCAATCTAGGAGCAAGGGGCTAAATACCTCCGATTAAGTGATTCCACCCAAATCCAGACTTGAAGATTTGAAGACTGTTCTTCGTCAAATTCAAGATGTTCTTCATAAAATCTTCCAAGACTAACGCTCGATCCAACACAAGACAATTCGTCCTTGGATCAAGCGTTCAAGTCAAAGTCGAGACCCGAGCCAAGTCAAAGTTGAAGGAGAATCAGAGGATCATAGCTAGAGAGAGAACCTGATATATTGAAGAAATAAATCATTGTATATCAATTTCAAGTGTTAATAATATTTTATTATTTTACACAAGAATTGTTATCACAAATTTGGCACGCCCGGTGGGACCTCACTCTACTTCTCATCTCTCCTTTTCAAGACTTCAAAGCTTCAAGTCTACATCAACCATCTTCAACATGTCTTCATCTCACAAGATCTTTGTCAGAGTTGCTCCATCAAAGATTGCAGAAGCCAACGTGGTCACTCGAAGTGTATCGAAGAAATTAGACTTTGAAGCCTCTTCGCAGACCAGCTCTTCAGTGGGGAACAAATCAACTCGTACGAAGGAAGATGAAGTTGATTCAGCAGGCTCAACTCCTCGCTCCCAGTCAGACTCCTCATCAACTTCAGAAGCAGCTTCAGTGATGATGGCGGACACTTCAACTATTGAAGAAAGACTCTCAAGTCTGCTCAAAGCTGTTGAAAGCCTCACCAGCCACGTCAAAGAACAAGACTCTACAATTGCTAAGCTGATTAGCAAGGTGGACGGCGTCGAGTCAAGTCACGCTCGCGAAAAGCAAGTTGAAGAGTGTGATGAAGTGGAGACTTCGAGCAAATGCCAAGCAGCTGAAACTGAACCAACTGCTAGGGAGCTGCCGATATCAGCTGATGGCGGGATACAAATCGACCAACTCAAAGAGCTCATCTTGGAGACAGTCAAGGGGAAGTTTGAAGACAACTCCAAGTCAAGCCATAGTTATGCCAAACCTTACACTGAAAGGATCAACAGCTTGAGAATGCCAGTCGGCTATCAACCTCCAAAGTTCCAGCAGTTCGATGGCAAAGGCAACCCAAAGCAGCACATCGCTCACTTCGTCGAGACCTGCAACAATGCTGGGACATATGGCGATCATCTGGTCAAGCAGTTCGTCTGCTCCCTCAAAGGTAATGCATTCGACTGGTACCATGGATGTAAATGGCGGTCGCCGAGACCGCATAGGCGGCCGCCTAGGCGCTTGAAGGCCCTCAACCGCCGACGCCAAGGTCAAATCGCCGAGAAAAATCCGCCAACACATTTGGCACTGACGAGACCGTCTTGGCACCGCCTAGATGACCATTACTCTTCTTTTTCTAATTTTTATTTCAATTTAAAAATTAGATCTAAAATTAAAAAATAAAAACTAATTTACTAAATTACTAAAAAATGAAAGTTTAATTGAACTACTTCATAATTTATTCGTTCTATGTCGTATTATGATAGTTTTTAACATTTTGTTGACTTTTTATATTTTGTGTTAGTTATTAATTATGTTTTAAATTTATAATTATCTATAATATATATTTTTATTAATATATGTTTAGAAAAAAATTTATATTAATAAAAAATAAAATAGAAAAATCTTGGCACCGCCAAGGTGGCGCCTAGGTACTGCCTAGGCAGTCTTGGCGCTTGAAGGCACTCGACCGCCCGCCGACCGCCAAGTTCCATTTGCACCCTTGACTGGTACACCGACTTGGAGGCTAACTCCATTGACAGTTGAAACCAGATGGAACGTGAATTCCTCAACCGCTTCTACAGCACAAGGAGGACAGTCAGCATGATTGAACTGACAAACACGCACCAACGAAAGGAAGAGCCTGTTATCGACTACATCGATCGATGGAGGAATCTTAGCTTGAACTGCAAGGATAGACTCTCTGAAATGTCTTCGATCGAGATGTGCATCCAAGGCATGCAGTGGAGCCTCCGCTACATTCTTCAAGGAATCCAACCGAAGACCTTTGAAGAATTGGCAACAAGAGCTCACGACATGGAGCTAAGCATGGATGTAAGAGGAGTCGAAGGTCCACCACTTCAAAAGTATCGTGACAAGTCTTATGTCAAGCCTTCAACTAAGGAATACATAACAGATCTACCTCGCGATAGGGGGCAAAGCGGCTTCACTCTAAAAGAGATGCAACAAAAAGAATATCCTTTCTTAGACTCTGATGTCTCCAGGATATTTGATGACTTGATCGATGCAGAGCTCATCGAGTTGCCTCGGATGAAACAGCCAGAAGAAGCTGGACGAACTGATGACCCAAAGTACTGCAAGTACCATCAGTTAGTTGGCCATCCAATTGAAGATTGCTTCATCTTCAAAGAAAATATCATGTAGCTGGCTCAACAAGGAAAGATAGTGCTTGAAGACACCATCTAAAAATGCCCAAGTCAATGCTCCTCAACACGAGCCTAAACTGTTTGGACTACTCCCTGATACGAGTATAAACTGTCTATCAAATGCCCAAGTCAATGCTCCTCGGCACGAGCCTAAACTGTTTGGACTACTCCCTGATACGAATATAAACTGTCTATCAAATGCCCAAATCAAATCTCCTTGACACGAGACTAAACTGTTTACAAGTTGAAGACTCCCCGATACGAGTATAAACTAACTTCAAATCAAATCTCCTTGACACGAGACTAAACTGTTTACAAATTGAAGACTCCCTGATACGAGTATAAACTATCTCCAAATCATATCTCCTTGACTCACGAGTTTAAACTGTATGTCACTCCAAGCCCACATGAGTATAAACTGTTTATGCACCCCCAAATCAAATTGGGATTTCTTTTTAACTACGTTATGGCTTGATCCTCTTTATAGAGGTACGTAGGCAACTTAGAAATCTCTAAGTCTAGTCATATTTCAATTATCTTGTTTAAGTTTGTATGCTTAATAAGATATTGAATTAATAAAGGCGGCATTGAAATATCAAATCCAAGCAACTGTTGAAGTTTCATTGATAAAGCAAATGGAGTTGATTACAATGAAGCAAAGCAAAGTACAAAGGCAGCCTATCAAGCTATACAAAGTGGATCCTACACAAGCTATGCAAAAGGATTGATGTTCTTCAAGTCCTTCAAAGCAGCATCTAGCTTCAATTGGGACTTCTTCAAGCTTTCTTCTATGGCGTACTCCAAAACTGGGATCTTCTTGATGACGAAGATGCTCTCTGCTGCAACTCAAGTCTTATCTTTGGGACTTTGAAGAGATCGTTGTTGCTGCTCCAGCTTCACAAACAACATCTTCTTCTTCCTATTAGCTCATCGAGTTGCTCCTCTCGCTGTCGTCAACTGTCTTATGCCTGCCCAGTTGCCAACTTCATGCACCCTTAAAGCAGCGCTTATATCGCCAACACTTGCGTGGTCTTCGCCGCCAACATCCACTCTCGTGGTCAGAAATTCGCATGCTTGCTCGAAGCCATCATGTTGTCTCTCATGCTGCAAAAGCTGCTACATGCTTAGGCCCATTACTTTGTTGCAAAGCTGTTGAACATCAAGCTCGCATTCACTCAAAGCATCAGTGGAATGACCATCATATTACCCTCAAGCTGCTTGTATGCTAATGTCTGGGCCTTGTGCTTCTCTGCTCTACCGCTAGGGGTGGAGCAAATACTGAAAATACCGGTATACCGTACTTATCATACCGAAAAATACCAAATTTATCAAAAATTTTGGTATACCAAAAATTTCGGTACGGTATGGTACCATACCGATATTTTCGGTACGGTATCAGTATAGAATTTTAAAATTTTCGGTATACCGGTATATACCGAAATACCGAAATATTTTCGGTATAAACCGGTATACCGAAATATTCCGGTATACCAAAAATATTTCGGTATCTCGGTATACCGGTATATACCATTTTGGTAATTTAATATTAAAATTTAATATTAAATTTAATTTAATTAAAATTATACTTAATTTATTTCGGTATGGACCGGTATGGGCGGTATATCGACACAGTCGGTATTTCGGTATGGACCGGTATTTCGGTATAGATCGAAATATCGGTACGGTACGGTATACCAAAATTTTCTATACGGTATGCGGTATGCATTTTTGGTGTACCGAAATTTCGGTATACCGAAAATTTCGGTACGGTATACGGTATGGACGGTACGGTATGCCACCCCTATCTACCGCCAATGATCAAGGTTGAAGTGTAACACTCTGCTTTGAAGATTCATAAAGTTATTTCTCTGTTGAGTTGCTCCCCACCGGTCATGAGCCATCCAATGCACCCTTCATAGCCGTCACGCCAAGTTTGGTTTTGTGATGTCAATTGCTCTGTTGATAATTTGACCGCTCAGAGGCCACATCCAGGATTGAGGGTCTGCGCTATTGCTTGCTGCATCTCACCAACAAACTTTAAAGGGTCGTCCATTCTCTCTTGCTCAATGGTGATGCATTGTCCTAGTGTTGGTAGAGGCTCAACGTTGCTTGAATCAGGAACTTCATGATTTGCCACCTTCAAGACACGTAGATGATTTGAATGATGAGACCTCTTGAGACCATTCTTCGATGTGGAACTCATTACTTGTTGATGGCACAAAGTCTGCATACTTGCCAATCATCGACTTCTCGATGCGAAGATAAATCTCTTCGCCCAGTAGTTGATGCTCAATGATGAAAATGATCAAATGGTGACTGAGCTCGCTGATGAAGTTGATCAATAGGCGATTGGGCTTGCTATTGAGGATGATCAACAGGCGGTTGAGCTCGCTGATGAAGATGATCAATAGGCGGTTGCACACTGTTGAATATGATCAAGTGGCGAATGATGCTCACTGTTGAGGACGATCGGTTGACGAACTCTAGAGGTTAACTTAGTTGTCTTGAAGTGAACCATGATGAAAGATGAAGCTGCAACAAAAAAAAAAAAAGGAGGATTAAAGTTGACAAAAGAAATGGGGTAAAATAATAATGGGCTGGAAGTGTTATCTCCTTTAAGGCTAAATATTATGATGGATTAAATATCTTAGTCCATTTAAATTATTAAAGCCTAGATTTAATTAGTTGAAGTGGCCCAAATTCATTTTGGCTTTGATTAAAGTTCAAATTTTAATTCCAAAAAAGGTCAAGCCCATGGATAAGTCCAAGTCATGAAGAAGTTCAAGTCCATGATTTAATTGTGGAGTCCAATCTGTGAATGAAATAAGAAAGCCCAACTTATGAATTAATTGATTTAAAAAGCCCAAAATCATGGGTTAGCACAAATTCCGTTCATGATTTTCAAGTCCATTAGTAATGGAGCTGGTCAAAACTCTCTTCATCAATCAAGCTTTCCTCAATCACAGCTGCTACATTCACGCATGGAAACAGCCATGATGCCGCTTCTCCGATTGCCGAAACCCCAATCTTTGTACACAGCCCATCCTTGGTCGAAATAACCACTGATTTCGTCATACTTCTCGCAATTAGACGCAATCAACGGACCTCTGCCTCGCGTGAACAACGCAAGAATCAACGCCGGAAATCAGAATAGCAGCCGCTGCTTCGATCCAAAATCATGCCAAGTCCGCATCGCGTCAAGCCTCACGTGCCGGATGATTGCCACCAATTCCGCCAAAAGTCGCCCCTTGCTGGGAGCAGTTGCGCTACCGATCGAACTCTCGCCGGAAATCGAGCCCACCATCTGAGACGCTCCTGCCGCTGGAAATTGAGCCCACAACCACTGGTTCCGCATTCAAGCCATGCCAGCATCTGCAAATTTGGCCGCTCCTTCAGCCGTTGGAAAATTGCTCCATCGTCGCCTCCAATCGCCGGAAGCCGACGGTTAGAAATCGCGCAGCTTTTACCGAAGACCGCCGGAAAGTACTTTAATCATGTTGCCGAGAAATCCGTCGGAAAGTAGCCACAAAGCTCAATCCGCCATCTTTCCGCCACATTACCGTGCTCGTTGCCCACGTGCATGGCGTTAAGCCCCTGCACGTCACAGAACCAGCAACGAGTAAGAGGTGCCCGGAAAAAATCGCGTCGGATTATGCCTAATGCCGGAAATCAAAACTGCCGTCCCTGTTGGTCAAGTCACTCCAGAAATTGGGCTGTCATGCCGGTTAAATTGCCGAGAAACGCGCTGCCCTGTCTGCCGGAAAAGCCCAAGAACCGCCTCCCGCGCCACTGATCTGGAAGCCGCGAACCTACATCCCCACCGCTGCTGGAAATTGAGCCATGCCGTCGTGACACGGAATTGCCGGAAACATCCTGTTCTGTTGCGCCGGAAATCTGGCATTATTTCATTGAAGCCTGGAACCGAACCAACCTGCCACCAGATTTTCTTTACCAAAGCTCTACCCCCGATCTGGAAATTTTGTTGTAAAAACATATCCGCCACTAAAATCGGCCAGAATTTTGGGTGCCTCACGTCGTCACAGTTAATCTCTATATTGATATGCTCTGAATTCACAAAAAGTAGCAACAAAAAAAAAAGGCAAAAATGGGATGTTAAAAAAAAAGAAAAAGAAAAGTAAACTACCTTGCTGTTACTGGAATGCACTGGTTCAGAAATATTTCTTTGGGCTTCTGTTGAGGGTAGACGACCAAAGAAAAGGAGAGGATAAAAGTTATAGAGACAAGCCGAGCATTGAAAAGGAAAAGCTTATTGCTTTATGATAAATCTGAAAGAAGAAAAATCTTGCCATGATTACAGCGAATTGAAAAAAAAAAAATCTTAGCAGGATGGAAATATTTCTTAAAAAATGGCCGGTTGAATATTCTTGTTGATCAAGAATTTGGAGTAAACCAAACTATGCCAAATTGATGAAATTGGGCCAAATAAAAAAGGACTTGGGCTCAAATGAAAAGATAGCCTAAAAGAAAGTCCATTTGAAAGCTCTCAAATAAATTCTTGGAAACATATTGCCTAAAAAAAAAAAATTATTGGGCCGGCCCACATATGCACTCCTCCAAAGTTCAAAGTTCAAGCGATGATTCAAGATTTCGTGTTTAATTCACTCCAAGTCCATAAATGACCGTGAACAAAGCACGAGGGAACATTTGTAAGCAAATAAATTTTGTTATCCCAATTAAATAATGACACGTGTATAAATTAAATAAATATCAAACATATATTACTATTTTAATTTTGAGGATTTATCAAATTAATTCTCTAATTAAATAGTAAAATGATATTGATTGTACACGATACAAGTCGTTATTTTACGAGTCTCCCGACACTCGTAAATGACAATAAATGGCTGATTTGCCCTATTTATGAAGACGGCGGAAATCAATCAAACTAAATTTGGTTGATTACTTAATCTTGTCAATCAAATCGGCACCAGCCAACCGGAGTGCGCCACTTGTCAGCGCAGAAGAGGAAAGTCTTCACCTCTCCACCCTATAAATAGGGGTCTTCATGTTCATTCCAAGTGGTCCACACCCAACGACCCAATATCGAACATATCAAGTGGTCCACACCCATCGAAGACGAACGAGTAGCAGCAATCCTCTCGACGAGCAAAACTGCGAGCTAAGAAAATCCATCGATCCAGCTCTTTGAAGATTCAAGCCTTCTTCACCAAATCTGAAGAACTTCTTAGAAGACTCAAGTCGTTCTTCGTCAAAACCCTCTATAAACACCGTTTGATCCAAGACAAGAGGCCAAATCCCTCTGATCAGACGTTTTTCTTGAAGAACACCTAGAAGATCATCAAGCGTTCTTCGCCAACTTCAACTGTTCTTCACCAAATCCAGTCTGAAACCTCCCTCGATCAGAATCAAGGAGCTTCATCCCTCTGATCAGACCTTTCCAACCGAAGATCAACTTGAAGACTTCAAGCGTTCATCGCCGTCTTCAAGAGTTCTTCATCAAAGTTCATCTACAAACGCACTTCAATCTAGGAGCAAGGGGCCAAATCCCTCCGATTAAGTGATTCCACCCAAATCCAGACTTAAGATTTGAAGACTGTTCTTCGTCAAATTCAAGACATTCTTCATAAAATCTTCCAAGACTAACGCTCGATCCAACACAAGACAATTCGTCCTTGGATCAAGCGATCAAGCGTTCAAGTCAAAGTCAAGACCCGAGCCAAGTCAAAGTTGAAGGAGAATCAGAGGATCATAGCTAGAGAGAGAACCTGATATATTGAAGAAATAAATCATTGTATATCAATTTCAAGTGTTAATAATATTTTATTATTTTACACAAGAATTGTTATCACACACATATTTACCCATATGCCACTACTTTATATATAAAACACATTTTCCTTAAAAAATGTGCCCTTCCCATAGGTGCAAATTCCTACGGGACGGAGGGAGTAGGCATTATATAACAAAAATGTAAATAAAAAGACGTATCTTTATTGAATTGTACTATAATATTTTTAAATTATTTTAGCTATATATACCCATACCGTATTGCATGCAGCATAAACCTTGATGCCAGAGAAATAAAACATGCAAATTTATTAAAATAATTCACGTAAATAATAATTACTATTAGGAAAATTATAAAATGATTAAAAAAAGACACTAATTACAAATTGGCAAAAAAAATAAAATTATATTTCTGTGCTAAAAAAGTTTATATATCAAGGCAGGTATTTAATTTTAAACCAATTTGTAAATATGATTACTATTTGAACCAATGTATAAATGCCCCTTACTATTATTTATTATATACATGAATTATCTATTACTGAAAGATAAATTTCAAATTTTTTAAAATTTAGGTAGATCTCTTATGAACTCGAGTTCACATCAATTTATAGCACTATTATGTATAACACTATTATTGTTATTCATTTACATTATCATTGTTATAAAAATATGCTTGATTTTCTAAACATTGATCCTGTATATGCATAGCAGTGATAATAAATATACATAACATTGATAGTGGGTACATATAATAGTAATAATTGATAAAATTGAAGTCTTTGTGAACTCGAGTTTATACAAGTTTTTATCTCAAATTTTTAATTCACTACTACACAATTTAACTCGGAGAGCTCTATTTAGTACATGTTTTCAATCACAACTAAATGGTGAGAAATATTATTTTTTTTAAAAAATTGTCTCTTACCAAATTAAAAAATAAGTGCTTCGATATTTTCTTTTTAAAGGTTGAAAACAGGGCCTTAAAGAGCTCTTGTCTAAACAGCTCTCTAAAGTATTCCTTGGAGAGCGGTTTTGATACGAATAGAAAGGTTAGAAAACCGCTCTTTAAAGTAAAGTGGTTCACTTTGTAAGAGCTCTTAGGAAAGCAATTTAAAATCGCTCCATAAATTCCACTTGCAATTCTGTTAATACTACTCTTAAATAATATTTTTATTTTTATTATTAAATAATCTCTTTACCAAAATACAGGAATCACGCGTGGATTCTTATTGATAGCAATTTTTTGTATTAAATAACCTCTTTTCCAAAATCACTATGTCCATTTTTTCTTGATTTTGATTGATAACGTTTTTCCACCAAAATGCAGTAGCGATTACCCTTTCCCGAAACCTCCTTCTCCGGTGAAAGTTTCACCACCGACCGACTGTTGTTGATGCCGCCCGGGTATTTGCACGAGTCCTCACTCCGGCCGCCGCCGCCCTCTCCGTTTAAGGTAGGATTTTAATTTTTTTTAGAAAGATCTCATTTGAGTGTATATGTAATGGATCTTGGAAGAGACATAAGGGCACAACGGAAAGGAATGGTTTCAGAAGACTCCGGGTCACAGTGATTAGTAGGGGTGGAGCAAATACCGAAAATACCGATATACAATACTTATCATATCGAAAAATATCGAATTTATTGAAAATTTCGGTATGCCGAAAATTTCGGTACGGTATGATACCATACCGATATTTTCGATACGATATCGGTATAGAATTTTAAAATTTTCGGTATACCGGTATATACCGAAATATTTTCGGTATAAACCGGTATACCGAAAATATTCCGGTATACCGATTATTTTCGGTATACAGAAAATATTTCGGTATCTCGGTATACCGGTATATAACATTTTGGTAATTTAATATTAAAATTTAATATTAAATTTATTTTTATTTAATTAAAATTATACTTTAATTATTTCGGTATGAACCGGTATGGCGTTATATACCGGTATGGGCGGTATACCGACATAGTCGGTCTTCGATATGGACCGGTATTTCGGTATAATCGATATATATCGAAATATCGGTACGGTACGGTATACCAAAATTTTCGGTACGGTATGCAGTATGCATTTTTGGTATACCGAAATTTCGGTATACCGAAATCCGGTATACCAAAAATTTCGGTACGGTATACGGTATGGACGGTACAGTACGGTATGGTACGGTATGCCACCCCGGGTGATTAGAACATCTTGGAGCGCGTCGAGACGCTATACGGTGAGAAAGAGGAGCATGATTGCTTCTGCACCCGCCGGCCTAACCAAGAACAATCAGTGATGTTTTTTTAATTCTTCAGTCGAGAACAACCGGTCGATGATGTCGGCTTTGTTTCTGGTGAGAAGAACAAAATGAAAGTTGTAGTTTTTTAATTCTTCAACTTTTTGATGTCATTGAGAGCATAAGGCCGCTGCTCCTAGTTTAATTTGTGTAAATGAAAATTTCTAATTTCTGGGCATTTATCACTTTTTTTCCCTCAATTTAATTTTCATATATTTTCATACGTATATTGTTTTTGTTGCTGAAATCAGGGTTATTGTACTGTTCTTCATTTCCCTTTTCATTATTTATAGGATTTGTTCCCGTAGTTAATGTGCAAATCAATTGTTCCATTTCTTGGAAAATTGAGTTTTTTATTTTAAATGACTAATAAAAAAAATCTGGATGCACTTGGAGAGTGGTTAAGGGATATTGCAATTTGATCTGTCCTGACCTGCCCCGACCTGAACCCGCACAATATGGATAGCCCCGCGATCCGCAGCGGGGTGGAGCGGATATGAATATCATTATTGCCCTGCCCCGACCTGTCCCGCTTCATTTTGACCCGTTTATATTATTAAAAATTGAATATATATGGTATTTATAGAAAAATTATTATTATTTATTTGTAAATATATATATTATAAATAAGAATAAATTAATTTAACAAATATATTTTAGGAGTAGGTATTATGTGAGTAATACTCACCGTAATAATTTCGTGAACGACATATTTTATTTCACGCAGTAACACACATTTCGGTGTGTAGTGTTAATTTATATGCAGTGTAGTGTTAGTTTATATACAGTGTGGTGTTAGTTCATATACAATATGATTTTAGTTCATTCACTATGGCATACTACGTGTGGTGTTAATTCATATATAGTGTGGTGTTAGTTTATATACATTGTCGTGTTAGTCCAAATACAATATTTTATGTCATTTATCTCTAAAATAATCAAATTCAAAATACTTAGAATAAATTGTTGTTCACCATAAAATTTACTGTGTGTATCATTCACATAATACTTTGCCATATTTTAGATCAATATATACTAATAAAACATAATATGATATATATTATGATGTTTAACTATAAATTTTAATTGATATCAACATATTAAAAGATAAAAATAATTTTGTATATTATATTTTTATAATTTTTTAAATATGTAAGAATATATTATATATTATAAAATTTTAATTTTGAATGGATAGATCTATTCCGCCCCGTGATCCATAACGGATCGATCCGACATGACTCTTATATATAGTGAAGTGGATTTGGATCTTATAGTACCCGCCCCGACCTGCTCCATTTGCCATGCCTATTTAGGGAAATTCTTCTAGAGCGGTTAAAAACTGTTTTTTAATTATATTTTTTAGAGAAGGGTTTTTAACACATCTCTTAACTTAGAGAGCTATCACTTGTTAGACCTTATAACCGTTCTCTAAGTTGAAAAATAAGGACCCTCCAAATTAATCTGTACAATAGTGATTATTTAATATTTCTCTTGAACTGATCATGCATGGAGCATGCCCCTATAGTTCATAGTTTGATAGCCCATTGTTATATAATTTATTAAACCTTATTTTTATAACCATAAATATTGAATATATATATATATGTGTGTGTGTGTGTGTGCATTATATTAAATAATAATGCAAAAATAAGAAAGATGAAACTTGAAAAATGTGAATTGCAGATAGAGTTCGATAAAATTGAGAGAAAGAGAAAAACGAAACTAATTTAGAAACCACTACAAAAAAAAAGCGCGTTTTAGCGACTGCCAAAAAAGCGGTCGCAAAAATAGAGTTTAGCGACAGCTTTTGCGACCGCTTCGGTGTTTTGGTGAAGTTTGAAACATTAGCGACCGTTTTGCGACCGCCGGCGGTCACAAAGTCTATAAAAAGTTTTGCGACCGCCGAAAAATGGTCGCAAATTATTCATTTACCAACTTTGCGACCGCTTGTAGGCGGTCGCAAATAATTCACTAAGATTAGCGACCGCATCGGCGGTCGTAAAATGTTGAAACCGAAGCCGCCAACCCGAAATTAAAGACCCAGTTTGGGTATTAATATTAGCGACCGCTTTTACGGCGGTCGCAAATATATTTTAATTTAGCGACCGCTTTTGGCGGTCGCAAGTTTTGGATCCGATTTAGGGTTGTTGCGCAATTATTGACCCATTCAATTTTATTGTTTTGCGACCGCCAAAGCGGTCGCTAATACGCGATTATAGAACACATTGTGCCCCTTTTTTCTTCAGTTTTTTCGGGGGAAAACCCCCAATTCCTCTCACAAAATCCTCTCAAATTCAAACAAGCATTGTTTCAACATGTTGGTGGCAATTGTGGAGGTCTATTATTATATTGTGCTCGTTGCTTCGCTAATTCACCGTACGTTTTTACAATTTTACCGTTTAATTTTTAATTTTGTGTATTATATATATTTGATAATTAAGTGTTATTGTGAATAATTAAATTTTAGAATTTATAATATGCATGTATTAGAATGATAATGTGAATAATTATTGTAATTAATTATAGTTGATTTTTTGTTTAAAAAAATTGGATATGTTTGTTTATAGTCGAAACTCTGCCGAATTTTTTTAGAATTTATATGTGATGTATTTTTAATTTGTATCAGATGGAACTCCCTGATCGTCGTTGGATATATGAAATGCCTCGTTTGATACAAGGAAATATGAACTATGAATTTTGCGAGAAACTTGATGAGTTTATTACGTTTGCTTGTAGTAAACCAAATTGCATGGATAGTTTTGGTTGGATTAGATGTCCTTGTTCAGGCAAAAAGTGCAGTAACAGGAGATTTTTTAGCATAGATGAGGTTAAAACTCATCTTGTGAGGTTCAGTTTTGCTCCATTTTATTATAATTGGACCGGACATGGCAAAAGCAGGTGGAATTATAATTTGGAAACAGTAATTGCCTTCTATGATCAGTTGAGTAGTTGTGGAGGTGAGAGATATGAGATTGGTGGTTCGAGCTGCGACCCGTCTACACTATTGGATGACCTAGATGAATTCCAACGGTATCATACGATGATTGATGAGTCTGTTTTGGGTGTTCACCATACAACCATGGAGGAGGAACCAAATCCCCGTTCAAAGAAATTTTTCTAGATGCTCAAATCTGTCGATCAAAAATTGTTTCCTGGTTGTGATACTGAGACTCAATTGTCATTCAACGCTCAGATGTTGTCCATCAAAACTGAAGGCAAAGTGAGTCAGAAAGTCTACAATCAATTCTGTTGGTCCCGAAACGAGTTAAATCAGTGTATGGGGGGGGGAATACACTGATGTCAGATGTCTCTGAAAGACTCAGAAAAATGCTCTAACGCACTCAGTCAGGATTCCCTGAAGTACTCAGTATGCTGAATGTCCGCAGGGGCAGCAGGGACGGTTCAGTAATGAGTCAGATAAGCTGAGTGTGAGTAAAGTGCTCGGAGGCTCAGTAGAGATAACAAACCTACTGACTGCTGAGAAGCGAGTCAGTTGAACTACTATCTCAGTGAGTCAGAGTACGTGCGGAAAGTGAGCCCTTAGATTCTACTCGTTTTAGTTTCTGAAAACGTTTTCTCTGAGTTGCTTAGTAAATAGGTGGTTAAGGCTGAGTGCACAGTATTCAGATTCAGGATGATTGATTCAGTCCTGAAGTTAAAACCAATGCAGTATGTTCAGTTTAATATGATGATATTTATGATCCTGAACAAAACAGTAAATCAGCACACAGGGGACTTTTTAACGTGGTTCGGAGATAACCAACTCCTACGTCCACGACCTGATTTAACAGGAAGCTATCCTCAAAACCCTGAGGATAGGTACTTGGGTTTTACGTGCCAAGGGACACGAATAGCCAACTTCCTCTCTTAGGAACTGATCCCTGGGCATTTTACAAGTCCCAGTCCTTCTAACCAACCTATCTCACACTTTGAGAGGTTTGGTATTCTGGTTTCCAACTAAGATAGCTCTAGCAATACAAATCAGTGCTAAATATTAGAGCTATCGATCTAAGCAAATACAGAGCGAATCCTACTACAACACTAGGGAAATTTAATTGCAGAGTGTTGTTTATGATATGCTTTGTGTTCTTGGATTCTTGAGAGTTCTCTTGGAAATTTCCCGTTTTCCTTGAATGGGTGCAAGGTTCTCCGTATTTATAGGCGAGATTCAAAATAGATCCGTTGGAGGAGATCAAATCAATTCTTTCCTATTTTAGGTAGATTGCAGGCTAGGAATACTGTTCGACCTACCCGCCATGCTTATTCTGGCAAGTTGTCACATCACCTGCAACCTTTTGAGACGCATTAAATGCCGCATTAAATGCTGCGCAGACTCCGTGCTTACGTGTTGAAAGATCATTGGCTCTCCGTTATAACGGCTAGTTGACCTTCAGACATTTATCCTTCCTCGTACATTCAATGCTCTGAGTCTCTTGTAATAACTCAGTCTGAACGTGTGCCTTAATGGAGTCTTACTGACATTCTTTTTGTCTCTTGTCCCATAGCATAAATAACCTTTCTTCTTTGGACTGACATGATTCAGGTATTCTGAACCACAGCCTAAGTCAGGTCCTATGTGCATTCAGCACAGCCTGATAGGTTATTCAGCTCAGTATGTGTTACCTTTTTGCTTCGGACTTACAGGATTCAGGTAAACTGAACCAAGGCCTAATTCAGGTCCTATGTGCATTCAGCACAGCCTGATAGGTAGTACTTACTCTTCACTGACTGAGTTCTGTCCTGAACATGCTTAGTGTATTCAGTAGAAACATCAGACAATGGTACTTCAGGATTAACTTCAGGAAGAATCAGCAGGCTTCGATCTTCAGTTTCAGAACAGACAATCTTCAGCGAGACTGACTGACTTCTTCAGAATGGTTTACACTTCAGACTTCAGTAAATTGGGTCGACTCCAATATTCTTCAGTCTTCAGTATGGTCCTTCTGTACTGAATCTCTGACCTAACTATCCTGA